>OMNN01083216.1:0-20143 GCA_900302755.1 Chromis chromis | reverse complement strand
CCTTTGTGTACCATGAAATATAATAAACAATACATAAAATGCCTTTGACCTTTCATTGCAATCAATACCGAATCTTGTAAAGCATAGCATTGCTAACTCAGCATGGCTATTTAACAAAATGCGCTAGCCCGTTGGTGGATAATAACCGAATAACATATCGTAAAACACAGTAAAATACAGGAAAATATATTTGAACAACCGTTTTAATACTGACCTTGTTCCCTCATCAACCAGGTGCTAGAGAACTGTTTAAAGATCTACTTATTAACTTTCCGTTCTTTCCGTTTTTACCGTGAAACACATTTCTTCTGTGTACATCAGAGTTCGCGCTACTTCTGTTCCGCTTTTGCGGCAGTTGCTGCGGATTTACGACACCTTGTTTTCTTACATCCTTCAAAATAAGAGCGTACTGAATCATTGCAATAACAGCACAACAAATCCTATGAACCAGAGACAATAGTGAGGTCATTTACAAGATCAGCAGTTTGGGAAAAATAGTTAGGTTAGCACACAGTTAGCGTAGCTTAGCATAGAATGGAAACTGTGAAAACTTCGCTACAATTCAGAGATGTTATAAGGGAGAGACTCACCACCTAAAGAATCCTGAATAAAATAGTGGTTCTGTCACATGTTCCGCCCCTCTACCAAAACAGCCAATCATCTGCTTTGTAGCATCCAGCAACTAGGAAGCATTTATCCATTCATTTCATTGCACTGAAGTAAGTGCAATGTGAAACTGTGCACATTAAGCTGTTGGGGAAATATGTTTTAAACCTTGTTTGTGAGCAAAGAAATCAGATTTTACTTTTTTTATATGCCTCGGTAAACCATTGAATCGTTTAGATAGAAAGGGCCTGGTGTTGTTAGCCAAAAATAACTGCACAGGGGTGTTACCAAGTTGACTGTTGAGTGGCAAGAGTAAAGAGTTTACATAAGTGCAGTAGCCACTGAAGGCTTTTAATTATGTTCAGATAGAGTTTCTCTCTAGAGAGAAATGGAAGAAAATGGACAAATTCACCTGTGCTGCCTTGAAAATGTGCTCATGCATATGTGTAGGTCAGTTGAAAAGGGTATCAAAATACTGTAAAACAGAGTCTATATACCTTATAAAAGACTCATTCTGAATAGTTTTTTTTTAAAATTTTCAGTCATGTCCAAGCTAAATCGCAAGCTTTCAAGGTTATTGCGAGTTAAGATGCCCATTTTTCTAGACTTTAAATGCTGAACACATCTATTATGACAATAATGTGGCAATAGTAATTTTGCATTTCCACATTCCTTTCCTTCAAAGCTGTGTTAATAGTGTTTTTACATAGCTGAAACCAAATCCTTTCAATGTATTTTAATGGATCTTGGAAGAATGCAGTTTTTTTTCACACCAGATACTTGCTTTCACACGTTGTATTTTAACAGGGGTTACTTATAGGGAGTGAGAATTTAAAACAATTTCAGGCGCTACTTGTGACAAATACAACGGCAATGTGTGGCCAGCCCTTAAACAAAATCAAAACTGTGGCTTATGAAGACTAAATAATGCATATTATATGCCACAACTGGAAACAAAATGGAGCAGAAGGGGATGCGTGCCTGCCCAGTTCCCTCCCAGCAACCAAAGACATGCAGGTTATGTTAACTAGCAACTTTCAGTATGAATGGTTGTCTGTCTTGTCTGGTGATTGAGTGGTGCTGCCACATGATTGGCTGGTGACCTGTCCAGGATGGACTCCGTTTCCTGCCCAGTGTCAGCTGAGTTGACTTCAACCATATGCAGCTCTTCAAGGACCAGTGTGTATACCCAATGAATGACGGATGGGTGAAAAATTCCACGGTGGATTGAAAACATATGTGTTGGCAAATGGTAAAGCCTGGCTCTTTGTGTGGTGTTGTAAGATATATAAAGTGGAAAAAGGTGTCACTAAGGTAGTATCATGTATACATATAGAAAACAATCTGTTCAGGTGCTGGGTTACAAGCTAATACTTTACACATCATAAATGACACACAAGACCTGCATGATGCTGTGTTTTATATTTTATGGCCTCACAACAAAACACGCGCATCAAGCCTTGTGCAATCAGCATACAGATGTAATGAACTGTTTCAGACCTTTGACCTCTGACAACTCAGCCTGTTTGTGTTCAAAATAACTACAATTGCAAGAAAAAGTATGTGAACCCTTTGGAATTTCATGGTATTCTGCATTAATTTCTCATAAAATGTGATCTGATCTTCATCTAAGTCAGGGGTATTGACAAATATAATGTGCCTAAAATAATAACACAAAAAAAAATCTTATCTTTCATGTCTTTATTGAGAACAACCATAAAAAGTGCTAGTGGAAAAAGTATGCGAACCCTTGAGTTAATGACCTCAAAAAAGCTAATTGGAGTCAGGTGTTAGCATACCTGGAGTCTGGTTAAGAAAATGAGTTTGGAGGTGTGGACTAGAGCTATTTTGACTGATAAAAACCACTAAAATGTTTTTAATTTGCTCAGCACAAGAAGAATACGCTTATGTGAGCCATGCCTCGCCAAAAAGAGTTTTCACAGGATCTACGATCAAAAATTGTTGATCTACATAAAGCTGGAAAGGGTTACAAAGTGATTTCAAAGACTTTAGAAATTCACCAGTTGACAGTTAGGCAAACAATCTACAAATGGAGACACTTTGGGACTGTGGCTACTCTACCAAGAAGTGGGCACCCAGTTAAAATGACACCAAGAGCACAATGAAGACTCATCAATGAGGTAAAGAAACAACCCTGAGTGACAGCCAAAGACTTGAAGGTGTCATTGGAACTGGCTAACATCTGTGTTCATGACTCTACAGTACGTAAAACATTGAACAAGCAGGGTGTCTATGGCAGGACACCATGAAGGAAGCCACTGCTTACTAAAAAGTACATTGCTGCGCGCCTGAAGTTTGCGAAAGAGCACATTGACACTCCACAGCGGTATTAGCAAAATGTTTTGTGGACTGATGAATCCAAGATTGAACTATTTGGAAAGAACACACAGCACTACATCTGACATAAAAAGGGCGCTGTATATCATCATGAAAACATCATCCCAGCCGTAAAGTATGGTGGAGGAAACATCATGATGTGGGTCTGCTTTGCTGTATCAGGGCATGACAGGTTTGCAATCATTCAGGGGAAGATGAATTCCCAAGTGTATCAAAACATTCTTCAGGATAATGTGAGAATGTCTGTACATCAGCTGAAACTCTGTAGAAGTTGAGTGATGCAACAGGATAATGACCCAAAACACAGGAGCGAGTCCACAACAGAATGGCTTCAGAAAAACAAAACCCGCCTTTTGGAGTGGCCAAGTCAGAGCCCAGACCTCCACCCAATAGAGATGCTATGGAATGACTTGAAGAGAGCCATACACATGAGACGTCCAAAGAATATGACAGAGCTAAAGCAGTTCTGCAGGAAGAATGGGCTAAACTTCCTCCTGAACGATGTGCAGGTCTGATCCACAGCTACAGGAAGTGCCTGGTTGAGGTTATTGCTGCCAAGGGGGGGTCAACCAGTTATTAATTCCAAGGGTTCACTTACTTTTTCCACTACCACTTTGAATGTTGAATGAGCGTGTTCAATAAAGACATGAAAAATCAGAATTTTTTGTGTGTTATTACTTTAGGCACATTATATTTGTCAATACCCTTGACTTAGATAAAGATCAGATCACATTTTTATGACAAATTAATGCAGAAAACCATGAAATTCCAAAGGGTTCACATACTTTTTCTTGCCACTAGATGTGTAATTGTAAGGAAACAGGTAATCTACGTTTTTTTTTTATATGGGAAAAACCATATCTTGTCTTTGTAACTAACTTTTTACATGCAGAGATGCCTGGTTCTTTTATCTTAATATGTGTACTTGGTTCCTCTCCTGTGTCTTGTTCCTGAATGCAGTTTTATTCCACTATATACCTTGTAAGTATAGTTGGGATGGTAATAAAGTTGACTTAATTTATCAGACACTTACTATTATTTAAGTCAGAGTGTGTTTAAATATCACCCAACATACATGTGGGGGATCTTAAAGCATCCAGGTAGTAGCAGCTGCAGCACAGCACATATGAATCTACTTTTAAAAAGTTCTTGGCCTCATTAGAAAATGTCATAGGACGATGATTGTCTTTGCATTATTTTTCAACATAGTTTCCTCTAAATTCAATGCACCTTGTCCACCTATATTCAAGCTTTGCTATCCCTTCGCGGAAGAAGGTCCCATCTTGAGCCTCCAGATACTCCTCAACAGCATGCATGACTTCATCATCACTCTGAAAGTGGCGACCGCTCAAGTGAGATCTCAGTTTGGGAAACAGGTAGAAGTCAGACGGGGCCAGGTCGGGTGAGTAAGGTGCATGAGGCAACAGCTCAAAGCCACATTTGGCTGCTTCTGCCACCTGTGCTGTGTGGATGGGTGTACAGTCTTGGAGCAGCAGCACGCCAGCTTGAAGCTTTCCTCTCCTTTTTTCTTTGATTACTTCTGTCAGTTTTTGCAGTTGTGATGGATAATAGTCCCCATCAGTGGTTTGACCCTCTTGCAGGAAGTCAATCATTAACAATCCCTCACTGTCCCAAAACACAGAAGCCATCACTTTACCCACAGGCGCTTCTTGTTTGAACTTTTTGGGAGCTGGACGGCCACTTTGTTTCCATCTTTGACTCTTTGACTCAGCATGAAAGTGGTGGATCCATGTCTCACACTGGGTCACGAACCTGCTGAGGAATTTGTCTGGATCCGCCTGAAAACGAGCCAAAAGTGTCTTCGAGATGTCCATCCTGGAGGACCTCTGATCTGGAGTCAACATCCGGGGAACCCACCGAGCAGACAGTTTGCTCATCCCCAAGATGTCAGTCAGAACAGCGTGAACCGAGCCCACGCTGATGTCCATGGTTTCTGCTATGTGTTGGACAGTCACACGTCTGTCATTCACGACCATGAGCTGGACAGCCTCCACCTGGCCGTCCGTGGTCGCCGATTTCGGGCGTCCCGACCGCGGGTCATCTCTGGTGCTCTCCCTGCCCCGCTTAAAGTCAGCGACCCACTTCTTTACGGTAGAATAACAAGGAGAGTTCTCACCGAGTGTATGGACCATGTTTCTGTGGATCTCCTTGGCCGTCATTCCCTTTTTATGCAGATCTTTGATCACAGCTCTCGCTTCTTTCTTGTCCATGTTTTGGTTTCCCTCTTCCCTACTGATACTTCTTCTTCGTCGTCGTCTGCTTCTTTTGCTTCTTCTTCTACTTCTTATTTGGCAGTTGGATTAGTGCACTATCGTCACCAACTGGTCTGGAGTGTGGAGGATTGACCAAATAACTAACTAACTAACTAACTAACTAACTAACTAACTAACTAACTAACTAACTAACTAACTAACTAACTAACTAACTAACCAAATAAATAAATAACAAATAAAATAAAAATAAATGTATTATATAGCACACTTAAAAACAACCAATGATGACCAAAGTGCTGTAGGCCTACAAGTGCAAAAAGCGATTAATTTGTAAAAGACAGTAAAATTGTATAAAAATAATAAAAACAACATCAAAGTTTAAGATAAAATTGCTAAAATACTACAATCAGGACCAATTGGTTTCCCTCTAACTTAGTGATTCTTCTTCTTCATCTGCTTCTTTTGCTTCTTCTTCTGCTTCTTATTTGGCAGTTGGCAAAAAGTTAATTAGTGCATTACCATCACCAACTAGTCTGGAGTGTGGAGGATTTACCAGAAAATAAATAAATAAATAAAATAAAATAAATGTATTTATATAGCACACTTAAAACCAACCAGTGATGACCAAAGTGCTGTTCAAGTTAACAGACAGGCAGCAACAAAAATAAGTGCAAAAAGCAGTCAATTTGTAAAAGACAATAAAGTTGTATAAAATAATAAAAACAACATCAAAGTTTAAGATAAAAATTACTAAAATACTACAATCAGGACCATTAAGACGTACCTAAAGTCAACGAAAACATGTACAGCTTGAGATTTTTCTTTAAAATGTCAGTGGAGGAGGAATTTTTAGCGCAATAGGAAAGTTATTAGCTTTAAAACTGCATCGATACAGTTAACAGCAGTTTTTGTGGGGATCTGAAAGGCTTTGATGTAGAGTAGAGACAGAGAAGCTCCGTAATGTACTCAGGTGTTAACCCATGTATGGCTTTAAAAACAAATAAAAGAACCTTAAAATCATAAAATCTGAAATATATCCTCTCGATTAACTTGACTTGTCTAAGGTTTTGGAATATAATTCGATAGTACTCACTTGTGGAGTCAAATTTTACTTTTATTTTCCTGTGTTTTACATTAGTCGTGTTCTTTCTGTCTCATAATCATGACAATGTACTATGACGTGCTCTACAGTCTCTTCCTCACATCTGCTAGTGTTGTCTTTCCCTATTTTGAACTGTTTAATCCCATGTGTCTGAATCTGACTCTTCATATTTTTGTTTCCTCTCTCATTTTCATCTCTCCCACTTTCCTTTGCACTACCATCTGCCTTTTCTTTCGTCCTTCCATTGCATTCGCCATCTTTCCTTCAGTCTCTGCTTGATGATGCATTTAATTTCTGTATTGCTGATGTTAATTTCCAAATCAACAAGTATTTTTTCTGGCCTCCTTTGCTGTCTTGTCTGCCATTTCATTTGGTGTGTGCTGGTGTCCATAATAATGTAACTGGTCGTCCCATCATTTGGATTCTGTATAGTCATTGCTGTATTAGAATGTCTGTTATGTACACTGGTAAGTGATGCTGAGCAGATGATTGTGGTCTTGTGTTATTCATTGCACCGCTGTTGTGCCAAAAACTAATTGCAGTCTGCAAAAGCAATTATTCCAATGTCTTTGCATAATTTTACCTCCTCTGTGTGCTACATGAACCAATTCAGTCAATTTAACAAGTTGAAATAGCTTTAAAGGACCAATTCAACTCATGTAAATCAATTTTCTACTTGCCAAAAGCCACAGCAGCGCCTACATTATGACTGAAATGTTATTAATGCATCAAAATGACTTGATTTAATTCATGAGAATCATATTTTAGAGGCTATAACCTATAGGACAATTGCAAAAGAGGTCATTTTTTTTATTTTGTGTATAAAACAAAACCATACATCATGTTAATTACAGTCTAAACAATGATATTAGACACACCAGGCAGATGCATCCTAAACATCAGAACCAACACTATTATACTACCTAGAATCTAGGTAGGGAAGCAACTAATGATTATTTTCATCGTCAGTTAATCTGTTGATTATTTTCTAGATTAATCTATGAATTCTTCAGTTTGTAAAATCTCAGAATACTGTGAAAAATGTCGGAGTTTCTCAAAGCCTAAGAATTTTTTCCACAACCCAAAGCAATTCAGTTTACTGCCATGGGGAATTATTGAAACTATTAAATATTCAAATTTAATAAGAATGGAATCAGAGATTTTTCACTTTTTTCTTTTAAAAAATCACTCAAAATAACGAATCAATGACCAAACTAGTTGATTCATTTAATAGTTGACAGCTGATTGATCTATCGCTGCAGCTCCAGCATAATCTTAAATGTCAGGTGTAATTATGTTGATTATTTCTGAGGCCAATAACTTTTGGAAATATCTTAGACATACATGTTTTTGTTAGCTTTTGTTAGTTTTTTTTTTTTTTTTTAATAACTCAGATTTTTAATAGTTTATTTATTTTTATTCTAAACTTTAATCTTATAGCTTGTTATCATGTTTTGCCTTGTTGTATTAATGTATTTGGCAATTTGAAAAAAAAGCCAAATACATTGCAATTGTAGGAGTTCTTATTATTTTATACAATTTTATTCTATTTTACAAATTGATTGCTTTTTGCACGTATTTTGTTGCTGCGTGGCTGTTAACGTGTACAACACTTTTGTCAGCTCTGGTAGTTTTTAAACGTGCTACATAAATAAACTTGATTTGACTTGGTACGCATTACTTCTGACGCTCTTACACCCACGCTGCAGCAACAGGCGGTCTCGTGGTTCTCGTTGAGTTTTTGTCTATTCTCGCGAGATCGAACTCCACTTTCTTCTCGTCCATCATGGCAGCGCTGTATGAGGGATACACGTTGTGCGGGCTCGTACCAGATCAAAATCTGTCAAGTTCAGGCATTCAGGGGATCGAAGAGGAGAGAGACAGCGACCATGTCGTCGTCACCGACTCGGCCAGATCTGTGTCTCTGTACAAGGTAACGTTTATCCTTTGTTTTTCCGCAGGACCTCCGCTGATCAGTGCGACCTGTAGTAACTCGTGTTAGCATCCTCGGATCTTAGCAGCAGCAGTGTCAGAACCAAAACGTTACACGGAATAAGGACATACCATATAGCCGTGATAGTTCCTTGACTCCTTTCCGAGTATATCGACAGAAAAGGTCCCGAAAGTTTGGAGTAAATATCATGTTAGTCCGCAGAGACAAGCAGATGTTAGCTAACGTTAGCTAAGCTCACCAGAAGTCACACACATCTGGATAAACATTGATTTTTAACTGGCAGGTTTAGTGTTCGTATAGCTGTAGTTAGCTAGTTGCACTGGGTTATCATTAATAACGCACTGAAACTGTGATCTACTTGAGATCACAGTGGTCAACAGTTTCAGCACTGTGCTGTTCTGCAGCAGCTGCATGTGTAAGTAAATTGAAACTTTATTCTTATATTATTTATTCCTCCCTGTTTTGTGTTGACAGGTGTCTGACCAGAAGCTCCTGGGCAGCTGGACGGTGAAACAAGGACAAACTCTGACCTGTTCTGCAGTCTTCAACTCACAAACCAAGGAATATGTGGCCGTCTCGGACAACAAGGTAATCTTTCACTGCCATTTTTGTACTGGCAAGGTGGAGACTGGTGCTTGCTTTGGTTGCTGCAGAAGCACCTGTATGGAGCCACACTGAACTAAAATGAAACCACAATTGGTTTGCAACCAAAGTAAACAAAACACACACAAAGGTGGTTATTATCCTTTTCCATGTTACTATCAAACATAGAACTGCTACAAGCACTAAGTTTATTGAGATAGCAATGACTGGGATGGTGCTTTTTCAGTGAACCTGTGCTGTTTGTGTTTTGTGAGTTTACTACTTTTTTCCTATCTACCTGCTTACCAGGTTTTTGTTATCTGTTTTGCTGTCCATATAGTTTCAGGTCCATATTTCTACATGAATGCACCTCATAATTGAAGAACTTTATAAATTATGACCTGTAATTTACAGTGTGTGGTCCCTGAACTGTGCTTTATTAATTTACCCCCAACATGTATCTAGAAATCTGACCTTTCTGAAGGTTCTGTCCCATTATAATGTTGCTGTTTTTTTGTTGTTGTTTTTAAGGTGATAAGAATTTGGAAAGAAGAAGACATACTACTAGACAAAGCGTTCAAAGCAACTGTAAGTCTGGGCAAAGTTATTCATCTCTTCTCTCTCTCTTGTTCTTAACCTAGGCTATAGAACCTTAAAACGATATGTTTTCTCTTTGTTTTCAGTGCTGGCATGGTGAATTGTGATCATTTTGTTTATTATAATTATGATTGTTAACATATTACATTTTGATGTTACTTTTATTTTAGCATGCCACTTATTCTTCAAATTCTCCATAGTGTTCTGAGTAACTGACCTATGGCCATTTCGTTGACTTGTACTTGTGACAGGTGCAATGACAATAAAGTTGCACCTAATCTAATCTAAAAAAAAATGTCATTATGCATGACCCTAATGATTGTTGACAAAACTGGAGACATTCTCACTCATGCCTTCTGTGTCTGCTGTCTGTCCAGGTGTCATCAGAAATCTGGATGGTCCACTGTGTACATGGAGGGGAGCCTGTGGTCTTGTTTAAGAGAGGAGCTGTGAGATTGCTGGACTCCCTGCTGGCTGCTCCCCAGCAGTCCATAGAGGAAGTCCTGGCTCAAGAAGAGACCATCAGGTTTGTATCATGCAAACATTGAAACAACTCCATTTCAAATAGTGTGCTGAACTCTTACGCATTTTCTCTTGACATGTGTATTTTTCATTTTGTCTTTAGGTGGAGCACCAACATAGTAGCAGAAACACAGCAGTTTGTTATCTACACAACTGAACAGGTAACTTATTTGGCTTTTAGCTTAAGATCCTAAATCTGACAGTTCAAAATGAATTCAGTTTTAAACGTTCATTGTCCTTGTATCCCAGTATTTGGTTAAAACAACAGTTGATTTTCCATGTTTTCTCTGTGATCATTTGCATCTGCTATGCATATTGATGTTTCTAAATGCCAGTTTGCCTTAAATGGCTCTCAATGTCCTTCCACAGAAAGGAGATCATTTCCTCTACCTGCAGAGGCTGAACCCCAACACTCTACAGAGGTACCGGCTGGAGCGAGAGGAGCCTGGTGTCTCCCCGCTGAGCTTCTCTGCCTCCTACAGGGATAAACACATCCACCTACTTTATCTCTGTAAGTCAGAATTTCCTGTGAAAATCCTTTTAATGTCAGTGTTTGACAGCGTAAGCTACTTTTATAGAATAAAATGGAGTTTCAGCACATTAGATGACACAAATTTAAAAACATAAAAAGATATTTAATTACTGACATTGCTAGACAATGGAAGCACCTTAATTACTTTGTAATACAGTAGGAGGTTTGTAAAGAAGGACATATGCTAATGGTAGTTAGTTATGTTTTCCACCCTGCAGAGGAGAGTGATCATGGTTAAGTATGTTATTATCTGCATCATGATCTGATTCAAGAAGTAACATATAAAGTATTATAGTATTAATTCAGTCATCTCTTCAGTAGTTTAGGCACTAACTTGCACTTACTCAGAGTCAGCATCACTAGAGTCCATTAGCCTCCAACATCAAAAAGACGTTACATGCAAGATAAGTTAGATAAGAAGTGTTAGTTATCTGTAATCTTTTCCCTCAACAATCCTTTCTCCCTTCATCATTTTTCTGGCATTCAGATCCTAATGGTCATGTGTACCAGAGTGTAGTCTCAGCGCGGGCCCTGGCGGCTGAAGAGGGGGCTCAGGCTCTTCCTCTGCCCCGTAACCTGCTGCTGGCTCTTCCTGTCGGTGACGGCCTGCTGGAGGCAGCATCAGCCATGGTCCTGGATGAAGCCCATGTAGCTGTTGTGGGGGTTCCACACCCCTCTGCTGGAGCTGGTAAAGGTAAATGCATATTATTTACAGTGCCCCAGATATACATGTGGTTGGTTTTCACTCCTCTAAAAATGTCATTTTATGCATCACAGTTCTTATATTACAAAGCTTTCAGTAAGCCTTGCTAGTGAGTCAGCGTGCACATATAAGCTGTGTCCCAAAGGTTTGAGTATGAAAAGTTCACAGCAGAATACTGATGAAATGTAGGTCAGTATTGTCTTACCTGCCTGTCTCTTCCATTTTGATTTGCCAGCTACAGAAATGTTTCATTAGAGTCATTCCATGCCAACTCACCTAGGGCCTCCCAGTTGAGGTCATGGGTTTTCTTGAAAAAAATCAGGCAAAAACTTCTACCTAAGCCATGGAACCTTGCAAAATCCCCCAGCTCTACTCCAAATACTTCTTGAGTTGTGAATTTTTGAAAATAGGCCCTCTGAAGCTAATTTTAGGAAGACCTGTGACAGTCCATTTTTGATGTAGCACCTAATGACTATTCGGTATGACGCAAGTTGTTTCTACCTACAACAAAAAAATGGTTGGAATTTAGTGAATATTAGTGGAGATGTGAATTTTTGAAAATTAAAGATTTTTCGTTTTAATGATAAATTATAGATTTTTATTATTTTAATTTCCGTTTTAAAAAAAATCTGCATAAGCTATTGGCATGATTACAAGTTCCAACTTTTTCTTCAGGTTTTTGGGATATTCAGTAAATAATTCAGCCAAATCCTGTGAAAAATAAGCAACTAGTGAGGCTTTGAAGATGCTTTGAAAGAATCGCTGAAGTTATAAAATTTAACACAGAGGGCCTTTTTTTTCCCAAAATTCATAACTCAAAAAGTATTTGGAGTAAAACTGTAGGATTTTGCAAGGTTCTATTATTTAGGTAGAAGCTTTTGCATGAGTCTTTTCAAAAAAATACATGACTTGAACTGGGAAATGTTCTGAAATCTGTGTGAATTGGCATGGAATGACCCATTAGCAATATGCACATATTTACCAAATCATGCATAGAAAGCACAACTCTGCCTGGTCAGTCTTAACTCTGTTTTTAATTGGAAAAATTCAAGTAGTGACATTGGGGCAATCAGGCATCACTTCATAGAAGAATCATGTGTGATGATTCATAGACTGGCCTGTTTCTAGTTTCTGTATTTAGTGTTGTGGCAAAATTACAGAGAACTTGTTTTGAAGCTAAAATTAATTTATAGGTTCAAATTATTACCACTTAAATGAATACTAAGGTAACATTTGTCTAGCCTTTAGCTGCATTAATTTTGACATGTTTTGAGGACAAATATATTCAATGTGCTTGTGACTTGGTGTCAGTGCGTGTTGTGGGTGTTTGTGTTTCCTGACTGTCTCTCTGTCTTTAATCTTTCAGACTTTCTTTGTATCTGGAATACCAATTTTCAGACACTTCAAGCAGGAAAAGAAATGGCGGGTAAAATCTTTGGACAGGTAGGAATGTGTTGTGTATTCAATGCAAATAAACCACCAAGGTTATGTTTTTTTTTAATGGCTGAAGCTATGCCAGCAGATGGGCCCTGGAGCTCATAGATGTGTACATGAGCTTTAGAAGAAGGCATGAACTACCTATTACTCACTCAGGATTGCCTCAGTGTTATTATTAGTGCAGGCCAAGGTTCCCTGTCCTTCCAGCTGCTGGGTGCTGATGGAGGACTGTATGACTTTGGTAGAACATTGCGTCTGCTCTCCACTGTGATGGGCTCATTGTCCCTTCTCACAACTTAATAGCAGTTTACAATCCTAAAACTGATGCATGAATAGACTAGTCTGGCATTATATATTAACAGTTTTCAAGTATCCACTTGCACCATTAACACTGTTTTGTATTGATTTTGTTTTCTCTCTGATGTAGCTCTGGAGCTATTCCAACAAAT
This sequence comes from Chromis chromis, assembly GCA_900302755.1. Lineage (NCBI taxonomy): Eukaryota > Metazoa > Chordata > Actinopteri > Pomacentridae > Chromis > Chromis chromis. The sequence goes on along the minus strand of OMNN01083216.1, from coordinate 7,067 downwards.
TATTTATTCCACATGGCAAAACCCTCTCTATAATACCATTTGAGTGCCCCAAATCTTCTCTTGCCTCTGCCCTTGGAAAACTAAGACAGGCCAAGACTGAAGGTGAGCCAAAAAAAATGTGTAGTATTAATAGCTTTGTGCAACAGCATAAATGACATACATTAAACCTTTGATGTGTGACTAGACTGATATAGCAGAATAATTGATACAGAAATTATGTACTATATATTCAGTTATGTATCACTGAGTGCATTGTGTTTCTTTAACTGCCACAGAGTCCAAAGCTCCAGCTTCAGTACCATCGTGGAATAACATTCTGCACGGAGAGAAAGCTCAGCCCTCTAGACCAGTGGAGACCAGGAAGACGGTATGTTGGATAACTGCGTTTTCAAGGAAAAATAAGACTAAGAATTTATTTAGATACAGTGAAAACTCAGTATTTGTTGAATGAATGCATCAGTCCCACACACTGTAGCCTTGAAAACTCAGTTTTTCCCAGAACAACAAGATATGTAGTCATTGCATTAATTAGGTACTAGCTTAATATAAAATTCTGATTTGCAGTAGGTGCTCCCTGTAATGGCAATTCACAAAATGTACAAAATCATATAGAATGGTAATGGGGAAATCGTCATATTACCTAAATTAAGTTTTAAAGATTTGCATCTCAAAAAACTTTTCCCCCTAAACCTTTAAAATTTCTGTCTAAACCTGCAACTTTTGCAAATCATCAATTCACTGCTTTTTCATAGTTTCCTGTGTCTTTGGATATAGTGCCACGTGAAGAGTACATGTTCAGTGACTCTTCAGTTAACGGTGTTGTCTGGTAGATCCTTAATTTACTTCTCATGTTTTTTTCCATGCAGAGAACAACACGTAAGACCCAGTCAACCCCTAGTTTAACTTTTGACCAAGTACTGGAACTCATCAAGGTAAAATGTGATTTTTTTGGCTCTCTAGCAAAATGCTAAATCAGCATGCTTCCATCTAACAGACATAACAAAAAATATACCAAACAATTCTGAAATATAAAAAAAATGATGTTCCTCATGCAGACAGCGCCGGTAGAAGAGGTCCAGAAAGAGGTGGAGGGGTTCCTGTCCAGGGCAGACCTCCAGGACCTGCAGCCTTTGGTGGGACAGTTAGCATCGACCCTGGTGAACCGGAGCCTGAATGATCCAGCTTTCTACTCCCCAAGCACCCTAGCACAGCTCGTGCACACTCAGTACCTCTGTCACAGGTCAGTAAGGCAACAGGATCTGGATGATGATTCTTTTTTAAATTAAGAAGTACAGGATAAAAATGTTTCCTCAGAAAACAGTTGAGTTGGTCTTCAGCCTGTGGAATGTACTTCTGTACTTTTATACTCTTCTAAACACCAGAACCTGCACTTGAATAAAGTTGTCATAATTAAGGCTAGCTTTGCAATGCAGAAGACGTGCACTGAATGACCCAAACTGCATCTATAAACTATAGGAGTAATTAAACCAGTGTTATTTCTATTTAATGTAACAATTTACCATTATTACCTTCAACAGTGTGTGTCCAGACCTTGTGCTGCTGGGCCTTGAGAAGAAAGACTACTTCCTGTGTCAGCTCTGCTTGCAGTTCTTCCCTGACATCCCAGAAGCTGTCACCTGTGCTTGTCTCAAGGCATTTATTAGGTAAAATGGATGACTGTTAAGAGCACAACTGCTACAATAAACTAAAATGGGCTTTCATTGATTTCTCTGCCACTGTGTCATTTAGATACTAGCAGGGAGAGGCAGTAAAACAATTTAAAATTCTAAAATATAGTGGCTTCAAACTGTTAATTTACATTTTTAGTTTGGAGAACTCAGTTGAATCAATGTAGCATAGTGATTTAATAAACTGATCCATAGCCTGACACAGTGCACTATATAGTGATAAAACTGCCATGGTTTTGTTCTCACTTTCCTTGCAGTGTGCCAGATGTCGATGTAGAGAAAGCGAAACTGGAGCCTGACAGCATCTCTTTCATGGAAACCCTAATCTCAAGAGAGCGCGGCCAGGTTGGCTTGCAGAATGGTTTCAGCCCCACTTCCTGTGAGGAGGACTGCTCAGACGACGTCAGTGGCCATCAGACCAGAACAGAAGACAAGGAGAAGGCTTCAGCTCCACCTGAACAGATTTGTCCTGTGGGATTACATAAGGCTGTTCTACTGTATCCTTGCATTCAACTGAAACTTTATCTCTGTGTCAGATATTTTTATACTTTGTGTCAGTTGCTCAACAATATCTAGCAAGCTTGGTATGGTTCCACAGCACTGTGGCACACTGTTTAATGATTTGAATTTAAAAATGCATAGAAATGTGAAAGCTTTAGATCTTAACTCAACGTGCACAGAAATGAGGTCCTGCAGTCGGCATATAGCGACACTTTCCTCCTCCCACACCTAAAAGACCTCTCTTCCCAGCATGTTGTTGTGAGTAACAGCAAGCATTTTTCCGTTTCTCTAAGATAAACCAAGCAGTACTGAATTCATGTTCCAGAAAAGCTGTTACATTTGTCATTTTCTCTTTCATCCGATCAGCTTTTCCTCCAGTACCTGCAGTTTCTCTACCTAAAATATTCCCAAGATGATTCCCTACAGATGCACGGATGTAGATCTCCAAGTCTGGCTCAGGTTTGTATCTGTGTCTAACTAGATAATTAGGGAGGCCACTCTTGACATGGCACTGCAGTTACTGTCTGTCACCCCAGCATGGATACAATAAGCGACATGTCTGGAGGCAAAAATATATGCTTTTTTCTCACCCTGCTGACAGATTGTTAAGTCTGGATGTGGTGGAGGTCAGACTTTAACTGTGTGTGTGGTCTGAATGTAATTCAGCAATAGAGATATATTAAAAAGCAATGCATTCCTTGAAGATGCAGCATTTTTGTGCCATGTGTGATCATATTTACCAAAATCCCATCAACATGGCCCGATCTCAGAAAATTACAAAGCTTCCCCAAGAGACATTACTACAAAATAACTGTTAACAAACTGTGGAATGCAACAAATTATGTTTTCCAGTTTAAAAAGAATTAAACTTCTAACCCTGTTTTCCTTTGTGTTTCATTGCAGGTCATGGATTGGGTCTGCTTGTTATTGGACGCCCATTTTACAGTGCTGGTGATGACTCCAGAGGCCAGAGGCTTACTGCTGAACCTTCACAAATTTGTTGGGTCTCAGGTAAAAGTTTTCCCTTTTAATAAAACCTGCTTTGTGTAACTTTTCTATTGACGTATTAAGAGACATGTTCACAACGGTTGGGCACTGGTGTGGGTTACAGCTTAAAAAACCCATTGTGTCTGCCCACATAAAGTTACATGTGAAAAGCTTTTTTGGATAACCAAGATGCTTTTTTGTGTCCTCAGGTGAGACTGGTTTCTGAGCTCGGAAAGATCGAGGTCAGCCTCCAAGAGCTTAAAAAGATGAAGGTGAAGAACGATGTTGGACAATACTCCATTGAAGTCATTGAGCTATTTTAGCGCGTGTACACAGTAATTTTAATAAGTCCTTAAGAATACTTTCTCGTTCCAGCTTTTCATCGAAAGTGGTTTCAAGGTTATGTATTGTGTAAAGTGCTTTTTGGCACAGATGTTTGTTATCGCAAGAGTTACTGCACATGAAAATAATTCCTGATGTAATTTAGGCATTTTTCAGTAAGCTGCAGACGTCTTTAAACCACGTTTTAAACTTGTTTAAGCGGATGAAATTTTGACCTTTTGGATAACATGGTTTACATGTTTAATTTACAGTCTGGTCATATGGTTAATAATGGACTCCCCATTCAACAGTATGGTAATGGTTTGTAATACTGGTGGGTCTCTTTAAAACTTTAACTGAGAGTGAATGACTGTTTTTCTTTTTGTATGCATCCTCACACTGAATATTTTGTAAATCTCTCAGTTGTGACTTTGTACTGGGTTTTCCACATGAAAGCCTTTTATGTTGAATATAAATATATAACAATAAGAAAGCTGTGAACCCATGTGTGATTTTATTTTTATTAAAAGAAGCTGTCCAATACCAAGACATTGAATTAATTTGTGATGCATCTGCGTTTGTGTTTTTAATTAAGATTTTTGTACACGTAGACTGAAGGTGACTGATACTGCATTTTGTTTTTTGTGAGTTTCTTGTGCAAAACATAATTGGATGTGAATGTGTGCAGTGTGAAGAAAATACACATGGAAAAGTGCATGGAAGGAATACACTAGATATAATAAAGTTTAATTAAGCCAGTGATTTAGTGAGGATAGGACAGAATAGAATAGAAATACTTAATTGATCCTCAAGGGGAAATTCTGTTGTTAGCAAACAGTAACAAGCAGAAAGAGTAAGTGACCACCACAACAATACTAATAAATAAAAAATATATATACTAAAGTACAAAATGCACAATAAAGTGTAAATTATACTATGATTACAAAAGTACTAAAGTGAAAAATGCTAATTCTAAGAAATGTACATTGGGGAAAGTCCTGTAAATTGTTGGGGCTGTTAGTGAGCTGAGGAAAACGGTATCTTATGCTTATGTACAGGGCTGGCCCTTCCAATGGGCAATATAGGCAAATGCTAAGGGTGCCGTGGCCTCCAGGGGTGCTGTCAAAGTGGGGTAATAATCACCTTTAATATTATTAAATTGATCAGAGTGGCGGGGAGGATAAACATTTGAGTTAGGGTTTTGTTTTTATTGCATACTTTATCAAAGCAGGTTCTTTTAGTTTTTACCGTATTGAACGCACCTTGAATCAAACACAATTGTAGACCTGTCAGTGGCAGGTAGCCATAAACCCTGCTACACTCCTCACTCATGGTGCTGACAACATTAATAACTTCAGCTGGCTCCTTTTTGGTGGCTGCAGTGATTTTGGTGACACTACAGTGTATAAGAGTGAAGTTATTGAATATTTGTGTCTCTCTTCGCTCTCGTAGCGGTTTTGCAACTTGCAGATGGTCCCTATGCACCCATCACACAGCTGGCTGCACATAGACACCAGAGTTATTTCTGCAGCTTGAAAGACAGCTACTTTTTGATAAAACTGGGGTTGTAGCACATCGTCTACCTTACAACGAATGGAAAGAGGTATGGTTTATGTTTGACAGCATATCGCTAATGAGTTATTGATGCCAGAAGTCCAAATCTGGACCAGAGGAGACATTTCGACTTTTTTCTCGAAGTGCATGATAAAAAAAAATCTACCTTCTATCATGTTTTTTTCTCATGAGTGGCGCTAAAACGCTTCCATATTATCATAGTCAGAGGTGGGCGCCACATTGAATAGGGCCGACTCTGCTTATATACAAAAACCGAGGACAGATATGGAGGACGATACCTGACAAAATAGACGGAGAGCTAATTGTGGTATTACAAGGTAGTTCGTTGGTATTTGAATTTCTTCACTCCAGAACATAACACTAAACTAATCAAAATATTTGACGTTGTCGGCAGGATTCGAACCTGCGCGGGGAGACCCCAATGGATTTCTAGTCCATCGCCTTAACCACTCGGCCACGACAACAGATATTTAAAATCCTGCATTAGTAGCAATATAAAGGTATATTTGGTACTGACTGTCGAAAACGCATCTAAGAAAATTGCGCGGAAGACAGTTTCCCATCTTTTTAGTCTAAATCACTACTTGATAGGTGTTGTCTGCTGTTTCACTAGCTAGACAAATGACCAAGAAAGGAAACAATAGCACCGATTAGCTTCAACATCTGACCAGTTAACTTATCTAAGTCATAAATAAAAATGTAGAAAGTATCGCATGGTGCAACTCTATTGCTACTCTTCAAATGCTAATGAGCTCAGCATCATTCCTGATTTATTTCAGTTAACTGACTGAAAAATTAGAGAGAAAAAACAATAAAATTCCATTTTAAAGTTGTATGAAATGTATTTATTTGATAAATAAAATGCAACACTTCCTACGTGCAAAAATAAGTGCGGTATTAACTTTAATGATGGCTTATTTATGTCCATGTAATAGAGCTCAGTGTCGTACGTATTATCTTCTCGCCTCGCTTTGCTGTGACGACGATGGCGACATGGCCGAAAACGAACGATGCTTTTCCAATGAATATACTCGGTCCACCTGTGATTAAAAGCATCCACCAGAAGCAGCAAATGCTAATAAAGTACTACTGGCGGGCAGCGTTTGCATGGATAACTAATTTTATGAACTAGCACGGCTATTGCGTCTATTGTAGAATAGTGAGTCACGTGACCTCGTATCCACTCAGGCCTGCTTGCGTCAAGTTAGAGAATACAAACACAACTTCCGGATCTGCTACAGCACACTCCTTAAAATGATTAATGAATAAGCTACCATGGGAACCAACACACAATTAATATGATCAAGTCTGACAATTATGTTTTGTTCTATATACCGCAGCATTTAATAATTATTTTTATTTTTGAATTTTAATCGGTTTTACTTTGAAGGAAAAAGCGCTTCACTTCCGGTCCAACCACCGCTAACTGACGGTAGCTTGACGGAGCTCTGAGGCCTGCTGTGTTTTCAACGGAGGGAGAGTCGAGAAGAAAAATGGCGTCTGCAGGCGACCCAGAGCGGGACACCGGCCATTCAGTTTGAGCTTTCCACCCTGAAATTGAGACCGGGGCTTGGTGGGGACCAATCCGGAACGGTCGCCCGATTTGTCGTTTTTTTTCTCCCCCCTTTTCTCCGGTGTGTGTGGCTCACCCAAGCACCGAGATTGAAGCGGAACAGCAGCGACTCTCTCCTACAATGAGGGGGAGAAGAGGAAGGCCGCCCAAACAAGCAGCCGTGATGCGGGAAGGTTCACCCGGGCCAGTCCGCGGCTCTCGGGGCGGCAGGAGCAGAGGGATGCGTGGACGGGGAAGAGGCAGAGGACGAGCTCGGGGACGGGGAGTGAGTACTGGCGTTTGCGGCACTGGCTCTCTGGAGGTGGATACGGAAATCTCCGGCCGAGAGAACTTTCATTCGTCTCGGGGCCGCAGGAAAGTTGGATCCTCCACCGCGGCAGCCGCGGCATCGCGGGGCAGAGGAGCTAGAGGCAGAGGCAGGG
>OMNN01083215.1:0-16563 GCA_900302755.1 Chromis chromis | reverse complement strand
GTAATTTGGTAGTTTAGTGTGTCATCCAGACTTAAAATAATTAAAATACATACACCGATCAGCCACAACATTCTGACCACTGACAGGTGAAGTGAATATATTGGTACTATGTGGTGTTCTGATGGAAAACCTTGGATTTTAACATCCGTGTTGATGAGACTTAGACACCCAAATAAACATTGTCCCAGAACAAACACACACCCTCATGCAAATGGAAATCCCAAATGTCACTGGCCTACCCCTACAGGAAAATGCACCCCACCACATGGCAACAACATCAACCAATCAGGAACATGTTGAGGAACATGACAATGGCCCAAGATGTTGATTTGACCTCCAAACTTCCTAGACCCCATTCTGATCAAGCATCAACAGGATGCAGTGGAACGAGTTTGATTGACAGATGCCCCACTGCACAAGCCAGAGTACCCAAAGGATCCACTGCCCTGGTCCTGGTGCCAGACCCCATAGGACACTCTGAGAGGTCCTCTGGTCCATGCCTAATGGTTCAGAGCATTTTGGACCACGTAAGGGGGACCAACACAATATTAGGCAGGTGGTCATGTTATGCCTGATTAGTGTATATTTGTAGTGTGCTCACTTTGTGCTTTGGTTACAGCTGATCCAGTTTCCATGTAGGGTTCTAGAGCTCCATGCTCACCTCCTTAGAAACCATTATTCTAGCCCTAATTTAATGCTCCAAAGGACCCTCTTTGCTCAGAATAACTTACTGGACACGTTCTCTTAGTTCTAATTCCATGTTTTCCACTATTGTAATGCTACTCAGTGAGTAATGTTCTGCTGGAAACCTGAGTCAGTCATATTTAGAAGAAGTGAACAACACCTAAACGCTGCTTTAATGGAAATCAGACCTTCGTACAAAGACGTCACTTCAGTTTCTTTGCTAATGTAGAAATAGTGCAAAATCTGAAATCTATGTTCAGTTTACAGATCAAAAAGGCTTGTTTTTAGTGTGTCTGATTTTCTGATTATTTCCAAGTTTACATGAAAATCTGGCAGATTTCAAATGCGTTAGATTTTCAAACTCATGAGTGAACATCTGCAGGAATCAATTCTTCCAATGTGAGAAAGATGAAACCAGAAAACATGTTTACTCTCATTATTAATGCCCCCAAAAATAACAGACAAAACACCACATCGTCTACAATGAATGGAATAATTTAATAAATGGATGGCATACAGAAGATTTCACCATTATGTTGAGTGGCAGCTGAACCACTGTGGCTGTATTACTTCCTATATCTGCACAGGTTAAGAGTTAAGCTGATGTTTGATACACAGGACAGCAGTTAACTGGTAAATCAGGCAGAAAACCATTTTCCAAAATCATGCAGTTTTACATACATTGAAACGTCGCTACACATTCTGTTCAGAAATGGATTCAAACAGTTATTTTACATTTTGATCTTCAGAGCAAACGCATGAGGTCGGCAGGGAGTTCCACTAGAATGTCAAAGATGCAATAATAAGGCATGAAGAAAATAAATCTCTATCATCTGTTTACTGCAAATCAGGACGGTGATCGTGACCAAAATCAACACAAGTCTGCAAAGCTCTGGGTGTAAAGGTGAAGGCCAGACTGAAACTGAAACTTATGATCTGTCCTCGCAAAAAAAAAAAAGAAAACTAAGTGCTTGTGCTGAATCTCTCAACTTATTACGGCACACATGTCCAAGTTGACGAGCAGCACTTTTACAGTTCAACTTGGCAGATAGGTGGTAAATAGCACCAGATTAATGCTTAATAAACTGTATTTGTAGGGTTTGTGTCCTGCTGCCAGTATTTACAGCCTGCAGAGGATTTCTCTAAAGTCTATTTACAACTGATATTCCCCAGAAAGCAAACCTGATAAACAGAATACAGTTACATGAGGTTTTGTTACTGAATTTACATTTAAATTGATTCATGGCGTGATGAAGGCTGTGCTCTGCAGGGTTCGACTCCCCCGAATAGAAAAATTTACCACCGTCGGGGTCAAAGCGCAGCAGGATGTAACGACATTAAGGCAAACAACATTTTTTGAGCTATCCTGAGTATAAGTGCCCACATCTATTGTTCAGGAACGCATGTTATGTATAGAAAAGCTACAACAAGTACGTGTAAATGAGGACGAGTCGGGACGCAGGGCTCATTTCTTGAATCTTCCCAGGTGTTCTCGGGCAATGATGATTCTTTGGATCTGAGCTGTGCCCTCGTAGATCTAGAAACGAAATCGGATGCATTAATAAAATAAAGTCTGACAGCACAGGGACTGATTAAGTGCACAACATCATCATCATCACCCACCTGGTAGATCTTTGCGTCTCTCATCAGCTTCTCCACCGGGTATTCGCTGTTGAAGCCGTTGCCTCCAAACACCTGAACGGCGTCGGTGGCCACCTGGTTGGCGATGTCTCCGGCGAAGGCCTTGGCGATGGAGGCGTAGTAGGTGTTCCTGCGGCCCTGATCCACTTCCCAGGCGGACCGCTGGTACGCCATCCTGGCCAGCTCCACCTTCATCGCCATCTCAGCCAGGAGGAAGGACACGGCCTGGTGCTGTGGATCAGGAGACAGAGGAGCTCGTTGATCGTGTGCTCTGCTGACAGTTATTTTCACTTTCTAAAAGCAGCATTCCAACTAAAAATGTCGGCGTATAAATGCCAAGAACCAAATCAATCAAACCAAGACAACTCCCACATACTACCTCATGTTTAGCTCTTTTATCTTTCTATATGCAGGGCAATTTTATCTTTACTCCTGTTTTTACACAGCACATTCTTCTTCTTCTATTTTTGTAATGACTTTGTGCTCTCTTGTTCTATTATGCTGCTGATCCAATGAGCTGCTAAACTGCCTTTCAGTGCTGTTTAACAATGACAAAGATCTACAGCCGTGGCCAAAAGTTTTGAGAATGACACAAAAATTTGTTTTCACAAAGTTCACCGCTTCAGTGTTTTTAGATCTTTTTGTAAAATGTTACTATGGTATACTGAAGTATAATTACAAGAATTGTCAAAAGCTTTTATTGACAATAAATTTAGTTTATGCAAAGAGTCAATATTTGCTGTGTTTACCCTTCTCCAATTCACCCTGACATGCTGTCAATCAACTTCTGGACCACATCCTGACCGAGGAATATGAATTATCAGTTTAATTAATAATTTGTCAGAATTTGTGGGTTTTTGTTTGTCCACCCACCGCTTGAGAATTGACCAAAAATTCTCAAAACTTTTGGCCACGGCTGTACTACCTCATGTTTAGCCCTTTTATCTTTCTATATGCAGTGCAATTTTATCTTTACTCTTGTTTTTACACAGTGCATTCTTCTTCTTCTATTTTTGTAATAACTTTGTGCTTTCTTGTTCCATTATGCTGCTAATCCAGTGAGCTGCTAAACTGCCTTTCAGTGCTGTTTAACAATAAAGATCTATTCTATGCCTGTGATGGAACAGGACGTATAAAATCAAAGTCTGTTCAAACTAACATCAGCAATAGCTCTGCCGAAGGTCTTCCTCTCCAGGGCGTAGTGTGTGGCTTCATCCAGCGCTCTCTGTGCCAGGCCCGTCGCTCCTGCTGCCACCTGCGAAACAGACACAAATCTTTAGTGAAGAGTAAAATAAAACACAGGTATCATACTGGAGATGTGGCTGAAATGTCCTTTAATATTCTGTTGATATGTGGAAAGGGTTAGGGTCTTTTACAGATTTTTACTCAAGATTACGTCCACACAGATCCATAAGTCGGACACAACTGAGGTCAATCACAAAGTTCTGATACTAACTGTAAGGTGAGCACGAAACCCATCACGGTCAGGCTCATGTAACGTACAAACACAACCTTCCACAATTCAGGAAACCACACTATCAACAGCATGTTATATTATTGTGACCACTGGTAGGTGCTCATCTGTGATTTCTCCAAGGACAGCAAACTTTCACAGAGAACAAAAAGCGCATCAACGGTTTGTCATCAGACAGCTATGAAAAAATGTGGAGTTAATAAAACTCTCGACAGTCTGAGAAGTTTCCCCTGGGATACAGTAAATCCAAGCAGAGCAAAGTCCTCATTAGTAGAGCTTTTTTTCCCTCATGTGTGAGTGACAGTCATTATGCTTTGGACAGATTTTCTCTCTGCTTCATTGCTGCAGTAAATAATCTGTTGTCATGAATTTATTTCCTCTGTGGCAGCAAAACGCATCACACGAGCCTCCAGAAACTCCTGAGGGATAAACCGAGATTTCCAAATACTTTTAGTGCCGACTGGCTCACTGCAAACTGAGTGAAAGCACTTGCTAACAGAGCAATATGAAGGCTACAAAGCTTGTAGCAGATTGTTTTGAGGACACCGTTTCCATTCAAAAACAATATCTAATGTTCTCAACATGTAACCGACATCTCTTTTTCAAATCTAATTTTCAGACGAAGATCTTGACTTGTATTCTGCCCATTAAGGTGAAGGCTTCCTAAAGGTTCTGTCACAGCTGGAGGACTCACTGGTGGTCGGGTGTTGTCAAAGGCACCCATGGCGATTTTGAATCCAGATCCCTCTCCGATCAGGACGTTCTCCTTCGGTATCCTCACGTCTTCAAAGGTGATTCCTCTGGTGTCGGAGCACCTCTGGCCCATGTTCATCTCCTACCAGCACAAAACAAACAAGTTACCTCCTGGGTCAGACCAAACACAAAACTGTCTGGGTCGGATAGCAGATGTTACCTTTATAAATCTATCAAATAATTTAACCTGCACTCATGTCTCCTTGTATTATAGTATGTAGGGAACAACAGTGAGTAGATCCCTGTCTCTAAATCATTAATTAGGAGCTCTACATACAGCATGTGACAACTGAACAAGTCAAACATGTACTTTCGACTGGCTTTTGACGGTAAATTAAAAAAAAAAAGGCAAACTTTAGCATGAAATCCTGAAGAAGTGGCCACAAAATAAACCATTAAGTTCAAAAGGTGGTGCAGTTTCTCTGTTGTGGTGGAGTTTTTACTGGTTAATTATAAAATAACAGTAGCATATACACACACAGCTACACATATTTTACCGTTACAGCTGTTTGGTTATACATGTTAAGGGTAACGTGCTTGTCTGCATGATCACTTCATCCCTTAATTGTATAATATGGACATTTTGAGACGTCTTGAGGAGACTTTTGTAATGAGCTAAAGCTTTTGTACAGCCTGTAGGACAATGTTTTTCTTTTAAAAGAAATCATAGTAAACCGTTGTCATCTTTTGATATTGACTGAGTTTACATGTCTTGCACATTTCATCACATATATTCCTACTTGGGGATGTGGAAGAAAATTGAGCCTAAATCCACCTTTGATTACATTTAAGGAGCTTTTAGAGATTAAAATTGAAACTCAGGCATAAGAAAATCTGAAATGTTAAGGGGAGAAAAAAGTACAAAAGAGTACTGTGTTCCTCAAATAAACTGGGTCAAAAACTTGTGTCATGCATTTTGAATCTATTTCAGAACAATCAGAGGTTTGTTCAAGGCCTGTTGATCGAGTTTATCTGGATACATGTGCAGAATAAACAAGGAACATCAAGGTTTTTTCCTGGTTATCGTTACATCAAAATAGTTTTACCTTCAGGGTTTGTAACCCAACTTCCTGATCAATCAGGCCCTGACAATACTCTGCCTCTCCACACTCAACTGAGCTTTTGTGCAAATATAAATGGGTCATTCCATGCCAACTCACCTTGGGCCTCCCAGTTGAGGTCATGGATTTTCTTGAAATAAATCAGGCAAAAATTTCTACCTAAACTATGGAATCTTGCAAACCCTACAGCTCTACACAACTTAATACCAAAGCTTGATGAGGAGGACCTTTTACTTCAGATTCTGTCTTTCGTCCACCGTGTGTGAATTTCTTTTCTGTACCGTCAAAATCCTTAAATTCTCCATTTCATTGTAGTCAAACTTTTCTCTTGCTGACTCAGAAAATATAGTCATATACCTCAGAATTAACTCAACAATTTAAAACAAACAGTTCAGCCTCATCTCACCTTCCTTCCTGGTATGAGTCCTGGAGTGTCTGCGTCCACAATGAAGCCAGTAAAAGCTTTGCTAGCTGGACATTTGGGGTCTGGGTTTGTGCGGGCAAGAAGGAAGTACCTGGAATTATGAAACACATATAACTAGTTAAATAACCAGACAACAGAGCGATGTTGGAGAAGCAGTCTAATACAAAAAGATAAATCCAACTGTAATGAAGACTAGAAGGTTAATTTGTTGCTTGAGGGTCCAACTTAATGACTATTTGGATGAAACGCTGCTTTAAAACCAGGTACAATAATAAGGGAACATGATAACCTTCATTAAGGTGGACGACAGTAAGAGCAGTGAGTACGAACCAGTTAGCTTTCCCTCCGTTGGTGATCCACATCTTCTGTCCGTTAACAACATACTCGTCACCAACCTTCACAGCTCGGGTCTTGATGTTGGCCACATCAGAACCTGCACCGGGCTCCGTGACGCAGTAGGCCTGCCGAAAACAAACCACAAAAGGAGTTAACAACGTCTGAACCGGAGTATTTTTTATTTTTGTAGCCGTTATTACACAGTAGCGCTATAAAATGTCAGGACGTACGTTTCTCTTTTTATTGGTTGCTTTTAATTCAAGAAAACTAAGATTTTATACGGCCCCCCCTCCATCGGAGATTTACATACGCTTACAAAACAAATAGCATTGTTTTGTAGTAATATTAACTGGATATTGCTTTACATTTGAATCAATGTGAGCTTTTCCATTTTAAGAGTTAATAGTAATAACTAGTTTTAATATAATTATATTGAAGGTGAATTTCTTCCAGGTTTTGTGGCGCCCCCTGGAGGCCACAGCGTATTTAGCATTTGCCTATATTGCCTGATGATGAGCCGAGTCGGCTCTGTGCACAGCGCAAGATAGTAAGTAATTTCTCTGAAACTTTCTATTTAGTGAGTTTAACAATTATCAGATTTATTAAGTTGATGACACATTTTTTTAAATCTTCAATCAAGTAACCAGAAGTAGGCCTGCAACCATTGCAGTCGATTAAAGCTAGTGACTTTAGAAGTGTAGTATTTCCTTCTGAAATATAAAATGGTAAAAATAAAGCACCTCAAAATGTACTTAAGCCTGTAAGTAAATGTACTCACTTCCTACTACAACAATGAATAAGTAGAGTACTCCGAAGTAAAACATGATAAATGAAATACTTACACACATAAGAGGCTCCTCAGTCATCCTTCCCAGGTATTTCCTCTTCTGTGCATCGGTTCCAGCGATTATAACGGGCATTTGCTGTGTGGGACAAACAGATGCTAATTAATTCTTACTGAACTACAACATCTGTGACTCCTCATCGTTACGACACAACTGGTGTTGGAACCATGCAGACTTTATGCAAAGACTAGTTGTAGAAGCAGCAGTGACAGCATCAAGAGGAGCACAAGTTTGATGGAGAAGTTTTTGCTTTTGTTGCACAGAAGCAGTGTGGACTTACAGCATGTTAATATGTCTAAAACAAACAAAACATTTCCCCCCTGGTATAAAGCGGTGGCAATATCTTTTCTTATCCCTTACCAATATTCCTCATGAATTCCACACTAAAACTATGCTCCTGACTGCAGTTTATAAATATGGAATAAAATGGAAATAAATGTAATAAATATACTTGTATTATGATAATATATTGTGTTTTGAGAAGTGACAGCGATTCTTAAAACATCAAAGTCACCGTATAAACTCAACACTGTCTCTCTAGAAAGAAGTACTCAGAAAACCAAGACGCTAAAGTTTATAGAACAAAGAAATCAGTCTCCTCTTGCCTCATCTTGTTCATGTGGATTCACTTCCTGGCAGCTTTATGTGTGAGCGTTTTATGGCACCAACAGTAATAAGTCCTCAACTCGAGTCAAACATTAGCTTTCACTCCTCTGTGCTGTAACTTGTCTGCTCTGCTGTCTGTATCATTATATTCATGTTTACAGTCTGTCATATTGATTCTCAGATTTTTCCCCCTCATTTTCTCCCATGTCTGAATAGAGTCTACAGACAGATTGTGCTGTATATACCAGATAGATTACAAAGCTGCTTGTGGCAAATTTGTGATATTTCACTACATAAACAAAATTTGTTCGACTGCTGTTTGCTGTGTGTTCAGGAGAAGCTGATTCACCCTCCAGCAAACACTCAAGCTGAGGAGAGAAGCCGGATGGGCCTCATAAATTACTCCAAAAGCACATTTTCTGCTCTGCTAGCTGGTTTCTTTAGGTGCAGATAGCAGAGCCGACCTTTAAAAACCCACAAAAAAACATTTCGAACTCTGGTTTAGGTTTTGGAGGCCATCTCTACAGGTAGAAAGCTCTATATACTGTGTTTATTTTGATTTGGAGGTACCGGAAAAGAGCCTGAGAATCACTGGAAATCCTAAGAAATGAAAACTTACTCCCAGAGAGTTTGCCTCCATCGCAGTCTGGACTCCTGTGCAGCCATAAGCCAACTCTTCTGTGATGAGGCAGCTGTCAAAGATGGACAAGCCCATTCCACCTGAATACAGAAGGAACAAACACGACAGGTTTCAAACAGATCTGCCAACTTCCCTGAAACAAGAGGTGTCCACTGACATTTAAAAAAAAATTAACACACTTCAGCTATTTACCACAGCAAATTCAGCATGTATTTATTAAGAGTGACTGTTACAGGACACCTGACACGACACTATGAAGGTTGGACACCATAGTTTTCTTCTTTTTGACGTTTCTACATCCAACAGAATAATGTCAGTAACCTCATTTGAACCTTTTTTACAAGTTAAAGAGTAGACACAATCTTGTTCCTCCTAAGAACTGGTTTGCTTTTACATTGGCAAGGAGCCTAGTTGGAGCCACGCCATTGCGTCACAGTGAAACGTCTACGCTTGTATCGATTACATAGCAGTTAAACAAACTCAATAAGTTGATGATAATATCTATGTTTATCTTTATAAAGATATTTATAAGGTCCGCAGAGATTGCCTATTGCCCACCACCGGCACATCCGCAACACAATTGTACCGAAGTTTGTGCAAAACTTCCGTGTGTCCCGGGAGTCATTCCAATACATCTGCGATCGGACCAGGGACGTCCTGGAGCAAAAGGACACAAATTACCGCTTGCGTGTCCCTTTCCACCGTTGATCACGATAACCCCACCCCCAGCCCCTGATGTACTCTGTGCTTAGCTCTGGCCCAGCAAAGAGTTGCTGCTCGCTAAGCACCAGTCTTTAGAACCTGTAGCCGGTGCTTAGGTGGTGGAAACGCAAAGAACTGGTGCTAAGTCAGGCTCTGGCTCCGAACTAGACCTGGAACCAGCTCGTGGGAAAGGGGTAAATTTGAGTCAGTCAGTTTTTAGGTTCTTGTGAAAATGCCACTCGAGCATAGAGGTGTGCTGGGATAGCAATACGTTGCTGCAATATGCTGTACGTGACGATTTGGGAGGGTTACATTTAAAGCCTTTCACTGTATCGCCTCATACACACCCTTGAATGAAAGGGTCTTCAGTTAACACAATGTTAAACTTCGCAGGACGAACAACACGGCTACATTTTATAATATAATTTGAATATTTTGCCATATAAAAATTAGCTAACACAAAACAAGAAGACACCGTTCCTTCCATGGGACCATCTTAACACCCTACTTCCTCCATAAGTTAACTTCAAAATAAAACATACCATATTCCTGTGGGATGTGACCGTTGACCAGACCCAGCTCCCATGCTTTCGTGATGAGTGGCATTGGATACTGTAAAAGGAAAAGACAGGACAAGACATGAGATGAGATAAAGCTTTATTGAGCACTAAGGGAAAAATTGCATGTTTACAGCAGCCCAGAAAAACACCCAGAGGCAAGTATGCGTCAGCAAACTGCAAATGTTTGAGGAAAATAAGTCAGACTATAAGATAACAAGTCATTTCTGGCAGCAATCTAATTATATAAGCATTTACATTCATATAGATGGAGATAACAGGCTGCTGGACAACTGAATCCTTCTTGTTTGGCAAAAAGCACTCTTCTGATCGTGGAATTAGTCGCCAGAATTTGTCTTAAAATGACAATCTGCCAAATTTCCCCCCAGGTTAGTGAGTTTTTAAAGTTTAAAGAGGGTCATTAAGTATACACAGCACTTTATTTACTTTGTGTTATATAACCGACAACCATTAGTAAACCAAAAGGTTGCAACGGCCACTTAGAATATTGGTTCTTGCCGTTTAACCCACGACCCTCTTCCAACACACCTGGCTCATCAAGCTCTGCAGAAGCCTGATAACGATCCTGATTATTTGAATCAGGTGCGTTGGAAGAGGGAAGCATCTAAAACATGCAGGATGGTGGCCCTCGAGGACCAGGATTTGACACCTCTGCTATACTCACTTCACCACTCTTGTCGTAAGCGGCTGCAACAGGGACGATCTCTTCACGAGCAAACCTCCTCGCCAGCTGCTGGAACTCCTTCTGCTGATCCGACATCTCTGTGCACCAAAAGCAAAAAGAAATAATTTTATTAGTACAAAAGAGTGTCAAATGTTTCCCTGCAAAGACCAATCTCAGTGCACCGTTTCTGAATTTAACTCACCAAACGAGAAGCCGAGAGATCCCTGGCTGCTGGACAATGCTGCGCTGGCTGCAGCCGCACTGGAGCTCTGGAGACGGATCCCAGACCGCACCCCAGCTCTGACAACCTGTTCGTGAAGGAGGAAACCAGCAGTGGACCAGACAGTTAAAGCCACCTTTTACAATTATTAGTAATAAGTTAGAAATCATTAGTTGGCCCCACTTTGTGCCCCTGATGTACTACTGTCATTACATTTGAGTGCTGAGCATCTTTTTCTGTACAACGTATACTTTGTGGAGAATATTTCTAGAATCTTTAGACTCCAACTATCTGGACCTAGGAAATGTCTGCTGTACAACAATGCCTTTCTCAGACCACAGCTGTATTTCCTATCTTGCTATAGCTACACCAGAAAAAAATAACAATTAGTATGAAAATATAGAAATAATTGCATGATTTTTATGTATAATATCAAGTCCAGCTTACTGAATCTGGACTAGACTCACAAAAAAAACATGTAGACCGTTTTAAAAACTGCTTCAAGCTTGTGGAACCTTTATTTAATTCATAAAAACAAAACAAACTGGCGATTTCACTGCTTTTAAACCCACCTAGTCCACACCCAGACAGGTCTAGACTAAAAACCATCATACCATATAAAACCAGAGTTGGCAATATTCACATTTTTAAAAACAGTGATTTCGCTGCTTTCCGCACACCAGACTACATCAAATCAGATCTAGATCAAAGACCACTATACTTAGACTCATCGTATCTGGGTTAAGTTCACCAAAAGAAATTGCAGACAGTTTGAAATGTGTCAAAACATGTCTAGATCTGTGAAAATATACAAAAAAAGGGCGATTTCACTGCTGTTTCAACCTAGCTAGACCACATCCAACCAGGTGTAGATCAAAAACCACTTCGCTTGGATTTGTCGTATCTGAAATAAAAAACCCAAAGAATTTAAAGACTGCTTTAAACACAGTTTGACATTTGTGAAACTTTATTCAATTTAATAAGACACAGAAATCGGTAATGTCACTGCTTTTCAACCCATCTAGATGACATCCAACTAGGTCTAGATCAAAACCCACTCTCATTGGCCTTGTCATATCTGAATTAAATCAATCCAGACAACATAAACATTGCTTTGGACACAATTTCAAACATGTGGAACTTTACTCAATTTGATAAAATACAAAAATGAATGATTTTACTGCTTTTTCAACCCATCTAGACCACATTCATATCAGGTGTACATCAAATACCACAAAACACAGACCTGTTATATCTGAATTAAATCAATCCAGAGAACATAAACATTGCTATGAACACAATTTCAAACATGTGGAACTTTACACTATTTGATAGAACACAAATATCTGTGATGTAACTGCTTTTTTCAACCCATCTAGACCTCATCCGACCAGGTCTAGATCAAAAACCACTATATTTAGACTTGTTATAAGTAAATTAAATCAACCCAGAGAACCCAAACCTGCTTCACACACAGTTTCAAGCTTGTGGAACTTTACTCCATTTGATAAAACATGTTTTTTCAACCCATCTTAACCAGGTCTAGATTGAAAACCCACTAAAAACTGTACTTTGCTGTACCTGACTTCAGTCAATCCAGAGAACGTAAACATAACTTTAAACACAATTAAATTTTACTCCATTTGACAACACAGATATGGGTGATTTCCGGGCTTTTTCTCCCTCTAGACTTCCTCAGATCAGATCCAGATCAAAAACGACTATTCTAGGACTAGTCAAATGTAGATTAAACTAACAGGGACAGTGTGAATCCTTTTTAAAACCACACTATGAAAACAAAGAGGGAACTTCACTGGACCTTCACAAGGACCTTGGCAGCACCAGGTGTTTACGAAACCAGCCGGTTAATTATCTCACAAGATGAACATGGTAGTTAGCGCTGTGGCTCAGATGTGAGTTAATGTTAACACACGACAGCTACAGACTTTGGATAATGCACTGTACATAAAATAAAATGCGTTATAATCGTTGCAGCTTGTTGCTAGCTAACGTTAGCATGTGACGCAACTAGCAAAGCCTGCGCCTGTTTGGTTGGAGAGAGGATGAAATGTAGGTCAGGAGGACAACCTGCCGCACACAGAACACTTTAATTCACTAAAATGATAAAAACACGAAGCTAAATGACGGCTAATGCAGGGAAAACTCACCTTATTGAGCATCATTGTTGTGACTCCGTCGGACTCGTAGCACAAACAGCACAGACTTGACGTTACCTCTGCCCCACTTCTATATGAGCGGCCTCTCAGCCAATCAGAGCAGCGGGATCCGGTCACGTGTCGCTCCTCGGCATCCTGACTGTGACTTTTGCCCCAGTTCAGTTACCTAACAAATCTCACCTCCACTGTGCACCGCAGATAAACAAAACACGCTCAGAAAGATGGGGAATGATGTAAAACACACTTAGAAGCTACCTAAAAGAGACGCTGCTGTTCTTTATATAAGTATATATAAACACACAGGTAGGCAGTGAGGAGCGTGGTAGAATTAAAAGGAGATGTAGTGCAACTGTGCAAAATCCAAGGTAATTTTCCTGCACTGCAATTTGTTATTGAACTGTTTTTATGTCAAAGGATACTGCAGTGGATCATGGGGACACATGAGGACATGAACAAGGCCTCTGACTGCACTGCATAGCCTTAAATCTACCAGCAGGTGGTGCTAACACTCTGGCTTCCATTCAAATTCAATGTAGGGGGGAAAGTGCATGAGCTACTAATCAATAATCAGAAATGATTTAATTACCATGACTGGGTGTGATGACCCCTGGGGTCATTTGGAGGGTGGCTCTGATAGTTTGTCTGTTGGTGTTCAGTCGCTGATTGGGGTAATCAGGAGCACCTGTGGGGCCCCGGGTGCTTGTGGGTTATTTAATAGCCAGCCAGGTACTAATCTCTCTCTCTCTCTCTACTCACCTCCGCAGGTAACACACCGGTTTGGTTATGGTGTCTTGGTTTCTTTTTCTTATTACTTAATCTGCACCTACAACACTTGCACAGGCATAATTTACGCATCCATCACACACACCACTCATTTTCACAACCCCATATTATTCTCTCTCTAATTTAGTTTTGACTTAAGTTAATAAACATAAGCCTTGATTCTACAGATTTTGGTGTGTCTCTCCTTTTTGTTGCGGCCAATTCGAGCCGGGTCGTAACAGTGGGTAACAAAACCCCAAAGTGTGGCAAAACAGTGATAACAGTCTCATTTTTATTGTGCAATTAAAGAGTGATACTGTCTGACCTACCACACTGAGCACCTACCATTATACTGTGTGGAATATGCTATCACATCATGAGTTTTACCAGAATCAGGTTTATTGCCAAGTAGGTTTTTACAAACAAGGAATTGGACTTTTAGTGCAGTGAAACAGTGACATATAGTTTAAAAGTGTACAAGATAAATAAGAAGTAGGGACAAAAGTAATAGAAATACACATACAGCTGTATTTCCTATCTAGCTATAGCTACACCAGAAAAAAAACCAATTAGTATGAAAATATAGAAATAATTGCATGATTTGTTTGTATAATATCAAGCCCAGCTTACTGAATCTGGACTAGACTGAGAAAAAAACATGTAGACTGTTTTAAAAACTGCTTCAAGCTTGTGAAACCTTTATTTCATTCATAAAAACAAAACAAACTGGCGATTTTACTGCTTTTTCAACCCATCTAGACCACACCCAGGCAGGTCTAGACTAAAAACCACTTAACTTGGACTTGTCGTATCTGAATTAAATCATCCCAAAGAATTTAAAGACTGCTTTAAACACCGTTTGAAATTTGTGAAACTTTATTCCATTTGATAAGACACAGAAATAGGTAATGTCACTGCTTTTCAACCCATCTAGATGACATCCAACCAGATCTTGACCAAAACCACTATATTTAGACTTGTTATAAGTAAATTAAATCAACCCAGAGAATCTAAACCTGCTTCACACACAGTTTTAAATATGTGACACTATGTGTGATACTTCATTTGATAAAACAAAAAAATTATGATTCAACTGCTAGTGACAAAAGTAATAGAAATATTTCCAGTGTGATTGTGCAATGTTGTTGTTACCTTTATTTAATCCTCGAAAATCATTGAGGTTTCCCTCATTTACAATGATGTCGAGATTAAAAAAAAAACATATTTTAAAACACAACAAACAAGGTAAAAAATAATACTCGGCTGAAGCATTTACACTCCGTGATAAAGCAATTTGAGATAACAGACTTAAACTGTCCTGGAGAAATGAGACAACTCAGATGTAGTGTAGATATTTAAACATAGAGCATAGTCGGGCCCACTGTGGTTGTTTTTAAAGCACTTAATCAAATAAAGTTGGATTGGATTGGAGCATGATGAATGAAAGCAGATTTACCAAGTTCTGAATGAACCCTCGGAACCTTCAGTAAAAGACGGTTAGTGGAGCGAGTTTGGTAGGGACCACCTATGGCCCAGGTCAGTAAAGATGTTAGATAAGGAGGTGAGCGACCAGTGAGTACTTTATAGATAAAAAAGTACAGATGTTTGTCACGCCTCTGTGCTAAAGAAGGCCATCCTACTTTGTTATACAAGGTGCAGTGATGAGTGTTGTAGGGATCTCCGGTTAAGAAAGACTGCCTCAATCACAATTTTCCTGCAACTTAGGGGAAAGTTGGAACTGTTGGTATAAAAAAATCTAAGTTTTTCTGACAAGCTTGTCGATATGGTATTTAAATGTAAATGAACCGTCAAGCCAGACACCAAGGTATTTATAGACACAGACTCTCAATCTGACTTCCATCCAGTGTGGAAAGATTAAGACTTTCAAAACGTGCAATGGCCACCTAAAATTAGTCCTGTACAAGGTTGCATAGAATGTAATGTAAAACACAAGTACTTAAAATGTGCAAAAGGATCATCATACAAGGTTACAGTTTCATTTAGCAGACGCTTTTATCCAACGCAACGTACATATGTAGATAGGTGGGGCAGCATTAAGGACCTTGCCTAAGGGTCCTCAGTGGATACCTGCACCCTGACTGGGATTTGAACCACCGATCTCCCATACCAAGGTCTGGGGTGTTAGTCAATGAGATACCCAGCAGGTTTAAAAGCTGTGTGTTAACCCTTCAAGACCTGAGCCTCAAAATGTCCGCCCAGTCTTTTTTTCCCCTATTTTGACTACAAAAGTGTCATTACGGTAATTTAATTAGTATCCGAATGAATTTACCGTAATGACACTATACTGACTGTAAAGCGCAACGCCATTCGTATCGAAATTAAATTAAATTAAATTCTTACCTAAAACAAACAACAACAAAAACAATTGTTGTGCTGGAGGATTTTCCAAAACCTGGCAACCCAGAATGTGTCCCTATTTTTGACCTATCAATAACATACGCTGCTCAAAACAATAAAGGGAACACTAAAGTAACACATCCTAGATCTCAATGAATGAAATATTCCAATGCGTTGAGAATAAAATAACATTAAAATGATCAATGTAAATCAAAATTATTACCCATGGAGGTCTGGATTTGGAATCATACTCAAAATAAAAGTGGAAAATCACATTACAGGCTGATCCAACTTCAGTGGAAATTCCTCAAGACAAAATGAGGCTCAGTAGTGTGTGTGGCCTCCACGTGCCTGTATGACCTCCCTACAACGCCTGGTGGTCTTGCTAATTGCCTCTCACTTCCACCTGTTGTCTGGTCCATTTGCACAACAGCAGGTGAGATTCAGTGTTGCTTCCTAACTGGACAGGTTGAATTCACATTAGTGTAATTGACTTGGAATTACATTGCGTTACGTTTTCCCTTTTCTTTTTTGAGCAGTTTATTTATGAATAAAACCCATTACCTAAATTGTATAGACTTCATACACTCAAGAAAATGGTAGCCAGTTTCCTTTTATGGGTGCTGGTGTGTTTACAT
>OMNN01083214.1:0-28228 GCA_900302755.1 Chromis chromis | reverse complement strand
GGCACTAGGGGGGGTGACTCTGGGACGCCAGAGTTCACCACCTAGCCTCCTGGAGGTGTCGTGGGACTAAGTAAGCGAAACACCGTTGAAGGGAGGTTTCCACCTGATGACCCCCAGAGACGTGCCAGGAATCACTGCTCACCGGTAGGTATAGTGACAGATTAGGGATCCTAGGTCCTTCATTGAGTATGAATCCTCTCTTTTTGAGCACAAGTGTCTTTTGTTTAAATTAACTATGACATATTCCCAAGTGCCCACAAGTATTAACAATATTGGGTAAAAAAAATCATAACTTTACACACTATAGATACTTTACAGCTTATATATATATATATATATATATTTTTTTTTTTTTTCTTCCTTATTTGTTGAATGTCTGTTGTGTGTAAACACAGACTGCAGTTCAGCCAAAAGTCCCAGAATGTTGGTGTTCAATTCAAATGTTCAATTACTGTAGGAAAGTTGAAAATCTGATCATTCTTACTGTTTTCGCAGTTTCTGGAGATTTTTTAACAGTAACATTCCCTTCCAACCCGGCGGTGGACTTTGGGGTTCAAGGTGTTAACAGAAATTTAGACCTACAAATATTTGTCTTATAAATAATTAGATGATTTACTGAAAATGAACGAGCAGCTATTTTGCAATGCAATCCTCATTTTACTGCTTTCTTATCAAAACGTATGTCTAAGATGTATATAAATAGTTAAATCTCATGCAGTACACTGTAGCACATTAGAGTGTAGTTATAAATGGATACAAGGACATTTTAAAGTGCTACTTCATGTCTTCAGCCACTATGACCCATAGAGAGTCCAAGTTTCTTCTGTATTCTTTCAAATATAAAGAGAGCTCTTCATCACAGTGACATAACTGATGGCTGCTTCTCTGTAGAAATTTTATAACATAAGGACAGGTGATAATTAAAGCAACTTCTGGGGCAAGTGGAAGTTAATAAGTTGACATTTTACCATGACCTGGAAAGAATCATATGACAGAAAATGCATCAGGCCAACACTTTAGCATTATGAGTCATCAACTGTAATTCTATTGATTAACTGTGTGAAAAGAAGCACACTATAGTGGGAGTTTATGGACAGTAAAGCTTTGGTCATTAGTGTTTGACTGTTTGCTGATTGCTCGAGTTTAATAATCAAAAGAATGCAGGCAGCACTACAACAGCCACTTTACACTTTAACACTTCTCTGTTGATAAAGCTTGAATTTCTGCAGGTGGCCTTTGTTTGTTTGCTCAACTATAATTCACACGCTGCTGCTTGAAAAATAATTTCCTGAGCGCTAACAGCCACTATTGAAGTGTTGTTGAATCAATGAGGGCTAAATGGAAATGTTTATGTTTTGTTTTCCGTTTGTGATCGTAGCTCTGGTAGTTTTTAGCAGGGCAGCTATTGTACAACTCATTGTTGATTGTGTTGCACACAGGTTTATGCAGCCTCTTTAATAAATCACATCACCAGTTCCTCCAAGCAAACAATGCACGTTGTTGTGTATTAAGGGGGAAACTTGCACGGCCCTTTTTAACATCTCACGCTGCACCTGTGATTGAAAGCTTTGGCCAAACACAGCCAGAAGCCAGAGCTTTTCTCCTCTGTTCTGAATAGCGGCTGTGAATCGGAGCCGCTGGGTGTTTTTCTTGATTCAGAGTTGTGACAATGAGTCAGTGGTTGGAACCTGCTGGCTGTGTCCTCGGCACTGTAAACACGAACACACAGAAAGAGGCCACACTCTGCAGGCGCTCAATGCCGCATGCCAATCACGGCAGCGTGGCCACTAGAGTTTCTGGGATACACAGAGCGGTCGCTACGGAAACCTTGTCTGCCTCCAATTCACCCCCTGAAGGATGTGTGATATTGCCATCCCCATTGTTGTGTCTGCCAAAACAAGGTGTTGCTATGGCTGTGAGGGCTGAAGCACTGCTTGATGGAAGAACTGGTGGGGTGTTGCTGATATAGAAACTCCTGGTATGATATAGTCTTAGGTAATCCAATGGTAATCCCTTCATCTTGAAAAAAAATCTCCTTATTAGTTCTTTAAAGCAGCTGTAATCTTACTTATTTATGTTTTCTGTTTTCATCTTTGGTGTTTACTATGTGTAAAGCACTTTGTAACACTGGTTTGAGAAGGTTCTATACAAAGAAACTAATATTCATAGGGCTTTATAGCAAATTTCAGCTAGGAAACAGCAACAAAACTCTTAAAAACACATTTTACAGGTACTGCTTAGCACCAAACGATAGACTGATACAGCAGGCACCTGGCTGGTTAACATAATGGAGGATTTAGCAGTGAAAGAGACAGATATCTATCTCAGGCGTTGGTGGAGACCAAAAACGGAGCTAAAAGAAAGTAAATATTAGATTGAATTCATCAGATGAACCCAAACATGACTCAGCATGAATAATAATGTTCCTTTGTAACTGCAGGATGTGTAAATAAGCAGCATTTGACTAACAAGTGCCAAAAAGGAGTTGATAAACTCAAGCTTAACCCCCAAAATAGTCCAAATTGTTTCTAACATTTGTGTGTATGTGGAGCTCCAAAACACTTTAGATGCTTCATCAACAATTCTTCAATCAGTAGAGTTTAGGTTTTAGCAGTGAAATTGACCAAGTGACATTTGTGAATTTGCAGTATTTTATTTCATTTAAAAAAGGTCAAAATTAAATACTTCAGTAGAGCCAGACACTGTAAAAACAAAAAAGAAACATTAGATTTTCAACTTTCTGAAAGCGCTTAAACAAATCACGCGTGATGTGCGGTTCTGTTGTATCAAAATGAACCAAATCTAAGCTTACAATTGTGATATTTCATCCAAATCTCATTATTCTATATGTCTCAGCACTACTGTGAAGCCATTAGCAGCTCAGCTGCAACCAACAGTCGAGTGACAAAACTTGAGGGACTTTTCGGCTGAACTGCAGGCAGTACTTACACAGCACAGATAGGAGACAAGTATGGAAACAAATGAAAAAACACCTGTGGGCACTTGGAAAAATGTTGTACATGCAGATTTGCTGTTTTGTTTTTTCTTTCCAAAATAAATAATCAAAGATATATATTTTTTTGTAAGATTTATGGCATTATAACTATGTCATACTGCACAGAAGACATGTTTGAGTTCCCTCAGCTTCTAGCCAGTGTTGTGCTGTTTCCGCAGAGGTGAAGGACTTGTTGCCGTGAAAAATGAGCCCACAGTAAGGAAAAATGTGACACTAGCAAGAAAATGGCCTGTCAGTTATTTAAAGAGTGATACCACATATCCTTTTTGTGTTGTGGATCTTGGAGTGTGACGTTTAGTAGAATGCATACTAGGAATTCCAAAAAAAAAAGAAAAGAAAAATGCGTAAGAGTTGTCTGCAAACTGGCACAGATTGTGTTTTTCCCCAAGGACAGACACGCATAGAATAAGAAAACAGGGTTCTGCCTGCAGGCCTGTTCTGTTCTATGATCTTGCTGTTTGGCTTTCTCCCCTCTCTGCCTTCTCCTCGCTCTTCTTCTTGTTTGTGTTATCATTAGTATCTGATGTAAACCATCCAAAGAGGGGCCACCAACCTGGTTTAGTAATCTGGCCTGCAGCTGACTGCCACACACAGCTGTAGTTGTACGTCAGAGACACATGCTGATGGAAACATTACCTATTTCCTCTGGGTCAACACTGTAAACGAACATGCTGACACACATTCACACCAGTAGTTCAACTGGGTCAGGAGTGACAGTAGGTTGCCCTTAACGGCTAACCTAAATATTGCACAAAGAAGAATTAGTTTTCCTGCCGTTTTATTCAGATATTGTAGCATTTGTTTGAATGTTTTTCATTCCAGTGATGCAACAGCATGTGTTTTGGCTTGATGTGATAATGCCAGATGCTGCTTTTTGCTTCAAGCCAGTGTAAGAATATCTGCGTATCACATTTCACAAAGAAACTTCAAAGTGCTTTACGAGATAAAACATTACAAAATGAGGCACAAAAACCACCAATTTTATGCAGTTTTATTTTGATAGATATCATTGCAACCCAACTACATGTAATATTGAATACAAAGGATTAAAAAGACTGACAGACTTTAAAAGATTCTTGACCTTAGAATTGTATTTCAATAATAAGATAAACTGCTGAATGGAGTGAACAGGAGTGTGCAAATCTCAACTTTTAACATTGCTAACATTGTTGAGAAACCCCAGAGTGCTGGGCAAACTGAATATTTGAACATCTGCAATGTTTTGATGAGCAAAAAACCATTATTACAATATATTACAATGTATCTATATCCACTTCTGCTGTCACTAAAATAGCATAAAGCCATCTTATGTGAGCAGCAGATGTGCCAGAGTTGGTGGGGCTTGTCAAATCTTGCGACCTTGTCACAACTTTGGAAACATTCGAGAAACTTTCTGTATAATAAGGGTCTGTTGTTTTTGCCTGTCAGGTCGTGATGCAGCTGGTGCGTCTGCTCCCCGATGGCCACAGAATGAAGAGGGAGGTGGACATAGCCCTGGACTCCGTCAGCGAGACCATGACCCCCATGCACTACCATCTGAGAGAGATCATCATCTCCACGTACAGACAGGTACACCGCATGTCCCTGCAGTATTTACTAAGTCCCAAGGATGCAGCACTGCAGTCCACTTTTACTTGAAATAAATCCTGAAAAAAGGACTGTTTACTCTTTGAGGATGCTGAAAACAATAAAGCAAGGATGTCAGCTAGATGTAGGTTTAGCTTAGCGTCAGGGCTGGAGATTAGAGTTGGGCTTGGGGACATCAAATGTACCCATCAAATCGAAGACACACAGCGTGAGTATTCATAACTGTGTTGAATATATATTGCAAATTAGTGACAAAGACATGAGTTTTGATGACATGTTTTTTCCCCAGGAGGATAGATCAAAACAGAAAAATAACAAATCCTGCTTACTTATGAATAAATCTTGTCGAGACACAAGCAGCATGTTATAGTGGTTTTGGGTGCAGTTTCACCTGAAGTCCCATAGGTGGCATCAAGAGCTAGTTTTTACAGTTAAGATCCGGGAGTCATGAATGAGAGGCATCCACTGCTCTGAAGGCATGAGGTGCTGAGTGTGGAAAAATGATTGTGTTGCAACAAAACTTATCTCCTAAACTCAATGGAATTCCTTTTAGTCTCAATGGAAAAAAGTGAAAGGAAAAAAGGCATGAAAAGAAATGGTTGCTTATTGGATTTTGAGGCTTGACTTCTTCTTATTTTATGCTTTCATAGCCCAAATAGTGTTTGCTACGTGCACTGAATGAATCAATATGCTTCCCCATAATGAGGAAACGGGTAAGAAGAAACGTCCGTTTTTAATCTGTATTGTTGAAAATGGATGAAAAACAGCTGTTACACCTCCATCTCTGAAAGGTGCTCCCTCCAATTTGGACGTTGTGTTTAATTAACAGGGCACAAAGAGAACAAAAGTAGTTTGTAGTGGGGTTACAGGGTCTCTCCCGACGCCGTGGCCTCTGCAGTACCACAGCTCTGTTTTAGCCATTTGTAATGCAGACTAATCATGGTGCCTCTGTGCACCGTCAGCCGTTCTCAGCATGCTGGAGGCACCCGGTCCTGTCTCCGCCGTATCAATGGGCCTCATTGTCCTAAGAACTCTGTCTTTCACGCATATTCTCTCTCCGCCTGTCACTCTCTGTTGTCAGGCTCCAGGAAAAACTCGCTTTCCAATCATAGGGGTCATTTCTATGATAATTGCATTTTTCAAATCAACAAATGATTATTTAATTAGAAAAGTTATTGGGGGGAAAATGCACTTTTTCAGATTGCTAATTACAAAACGGATCTTCTCTCCATAGTTGAGGCCGGTATTCAAATTGCTGGTGATTATATTGAACCCTCTAAATTAAAGGTACCCTGTGGAATCTTTCACAAGTAGTTGCGCCGTTGAGCAATGTTTTTTTTCCCTGTTTCAGTTGTATACTTCATACCCACAAGGATGCAAGCAACATCAAACTAATGCCTCCAGCTTAATGCTATTCTTTTGATGGTCTGCTGGCGTGCATCAGCAAAGGCAGTAAGGAAGAAGAAGACTGCAAGCTAGCAAGCGCGAATATAAACAATGCAGGATTTAAAACGATGAAGGAACTGCATTCAGCGTGTTTCTGTGACCTCAAAGACACATGGTGGGTTTTGGCTGAATGTAAAGAGAACTTTTGATGGTTCGTAACTTTAACTGCTGCTCAAACAGGCACATTGCTAAAAAGATGTTCCTCTGGGCAAGAAACACGAGCGGTCAGACAGTCTTGCAAACTTTAAATGTCAGCCAAACTTATTCGGAAGAGAAAACAAACATTACTACCCAAGTTTTCTGTCGTAAACATCCATCAAAGACCATCTTTCTGCTTCGGTTTTGACCTTTTAAAAATCCTGGCTAATGCACCGGACCTAGTCGTTTCCTTTATTTGCTTTGCCAGACTTCTTAATAGTGGCGTCGCTGTGTTTCCAGATTTCTGCAATTACTTGGTTGTCACACAGCGGTATCAAAACCAATCTGAATGATTGCCAAAACAACAGAACCCAAATTCTACTAAACCAGAACTATCTGTTATACCTGCCATAGTGGACCTCAGGTTGGCACTGTGTTCCCGTCCCAGCCTCTCCCCTCCTGCCTTGAACCAGCAGGCCAGGTGCTAAACAGTGCCAGATGTTGCAAGAACCGGCAGGCAGCCTTAGAGATGGGGGGGAGAAAAAGGGGGAAAAATTTCACCCCCTTCTCTCTCTCTCTCTCTCTCTCTCTCGCAGCCCTCCTCCCCTTTTGACGGTGGTTGGAAAATGTGTCTTTGATAGAGAAAAAAATACATTTACACTGGGACACAAAACGGTCCGCCAGCTCCCAGAGGGGCCTGGGAAGAGGGGGAGGTGGGTGAGGTTTTTGGGGGAGCAGGGGAGAGGGGGTGGCTTCTTCTTGAAGGGCCTGTAAATCCCTGCTGCTGACCAGGCGTGACCCCACGTTGCAGATACATCCTCCAACATCAGGTCAGCGGAGAGGCTGCTTCTTCTTTTTTAAAGTTTTATTTTTTGGGGGAGTCTTTCCCGTTTTAATGATACAGAGAGACAGGGTGAAAGGGGGTATAGAGGAGAGAGACATGCAGCAAAGGGTGTTGAGCCGGATTCGAACTCACGACCGCTGCTGGCGACCTGTGCCCACATGGTAATGCCTTAACTCAGTGAGCTATACGGCGGCCTGAGGCTGCTTCTTCTCTGCCATTATCTCCTCATCGTCTTAATAATCCTTCTCCTCTGTGTCCAATACAGAAAACAGTTGTAGCGTCATTTATTTCCATCATTACGCTTGGTTTGAGGTAGAAAATCGCCTCAAGCAAGTTGGCATTTACTTTGATATTGGTGTATTTCTTTGTGAGCTACTTTCTTTGAGCTTTGCGATGTTCTCAGGTGTTTCATATTTTATTGCGACATGCAGGCAATGATTTAGAGGTGAGCAAAGAATCTGACAATGCAAAATATCAAAACATATCACTTAGTGGATGCACCAGTATCTTCATAATCTCTTTATTTCATCTCTTCACCCCCTGGCTCTGTATTTGCAGCCCTCTTCTATCTTCCTGTTTTATCATCAGCCTGCATCATCTCTATTTCTTATCTCGACGCCACATTTCAACGAACAATTACATTTGACTGCTTTCCAGTACATCGGTTAGCTCTAGCATGCCTAGTTTTGCCATTTAGACCACCATGCTGGGGATTGCCTTGTGCGATTTGTCATGTCTGAGCAGCTTACGAAGTGACTTCACATAGAAAATGTGATCATCGAAGATCACTGGCTTCCACTCATTCAATCAGGAGGGTATTAAAAGCACAGAGAGCAGCAGAGTTGTAGAAATGGAGAAACCCAACTCCTGATCTATTTTGTTGGGTGAGAGTTTCAGTGATTTCTTTTCCTGTATCACCTTTTGTCAAAAATGTAATGCTTTTTCAAACCAGGTGGTGAAAAAAACACACTGAGCAAGAGTGAATGAGCGGCAAATCATGCTCTGTGTGTGTCTGTGTGTGTGTGTGTGTGTCCAAAGAAAGGCCCTCATGGTTTGGACGGGGCAGTGGAAAAATATTTTCAGAGAGGGGAGAATGCTCTGAGCAGGTTTTTCTTGAGGAAAGGTAGCGGATGGCTTGAGGAAAGTAGAAGGGGGGCAACTGGGTCTAAACTGGGGCTAAACGCTCCCAAGTTCACGGTGGTTGAGGGGACCACCGCAGCACTGACAGCAGGATTAATTTTACTGAGAAAAGAAGAACAAGGGATTAGAAAAGAAAGTAATTCAGAATGGGGAGGAAAAAAAGAAGTGAGGTAGGAAAGTAAGAGGCTGTAACTCATAATTTGCACCTTTGCACTTGAGTGTAACCTATGTCTCGAGGGTCTTTTGTGTGAACAGTTTTTCTCCTCAATTTGGATGACCACTTGACATAAGTGGGCCAATTACAAGGTGGAGTTGGTAACGTCTGGAGGGAAATGTTGGCTGGAAAATGAGCCCACCTGAGCCAGAGACAGGTTCTTCTTCTATCCTTAAGTGTGCATTGGCTCGCCGCTCCTGAAAAGAGGCTCTTATATAGATCCAGCACAGGGTGGGAGAGAGGAAAGTGGGAGAGCCAGAGGTTGTTGTTTTTATTCATAATTTCCAGCCTTCCGTGTACAAATGCCAAAGAGGCTGTCTACAAAATTACTTATTTTCTTCTGAGCAGGTGTAACTAGCTGTGCAGGCAGTTGGTCCGGAGAGAGGGGATTTGGAGCATAGATTTATGTGTTCGTGTAACAGTATACGTAGGGGCAAATAAAGCATCTCTAGGCACTTTCCAGAGGTGTTTGGTGAGATGGAAGATCAGCCGTAGCTTCTGTAATGGTCAATTAGAACGCTGCAATCACTGAAATGTTGATGCTAACCTCATATGTTTCTGTCACCAATGATTAATGTGCCTCGTTTATGCACTGTAAAGACTTGTTTTTGTAGCACATTCGCAACAGATACCAAGACTGAGCAAAGAGGAAAGAAAAACCCCATTCAGCAAGATCCTTGTGACTTACACCTATCAGGCATAACATTATGATCACCTGCCTAATATTGTCTTGGTCCCCCTTATGTGCTCACAAATGCTCTGAATCATTGGGCATGGACAAGAGGACCTCTCAGGGTGTCCTATGGGGTCTGGCACCAGGACGTTGGCAGTGGATCCTTTGGGTACTCTGGCTTGTGTAGTGGGGCCTCTGTCAATCAAACTTGTTCCACTGCATCCTGTTGATGCTTGATCAGAATGGGGTCTAGGAAGTTTGGAGGTCAAATTAATATCTTGGGCCATTGTCATGTTCCTCAAGATGTTGCTGATTGATGTTTTTGCCACGTGGTGGGGTGCATTTTCCTGTGGGGGTAGGCCAGTGACATTTGGGATTTCCATTTGCATGAGGGAGTGTGCTTGTTCTGGGACAATGTTTATTTGGGTGTCTAAGTCTCATCAACACGGATGCCAAAATCCAAGGTTTTCCAGCAGAACACCACATAGTACCAATATGATCAATGATATTCACTTCACCTGTCAGTGGTCATAATGTTGTGGCTGATCGGTGTATTGCAGCGGACAACTTATTGCCTTAATTTGTGTGCCCCTTTTCAGGAAGTTTTTGAAAGTTGTCAGAATGTATTTTTCACTTTTTCAAAACTCAAAATACTGCAAAGATGTTTCATTTTAACATGAGTATAACGTCTTGTTTTTGCCCTGTTCTAAGCAGGCGGCCAGTGTCTGTAGCTTTAAATGCAGCTCATCTGCTGCTGTCCACGCTCCCTTCAGGAAGAAAA
Source organism: Chromis chromis (assembly GCA_900302755.1). Taxonomy (NCBI): domain Eukaryota; kingdom Metazoa; phylum Chordata; class Actinopteri; family Pomacentridae; genus Chromis; species Chromis chromis. The sequence continues at coordinate 18,389 of OMNN01083214.1, read as the reverse complement.
CTTTCTGTGCGTCTGTGATTGACCAGGTTCTTCTATCGCTTCTAACTCTCTGTTATTTTGCATAGAAATGTTGTTGAATATATAGCACAGCTGTGGTGTGTATGCTGAGTTTATCACACAACAAAATCAGTGGTTTAGTGGTTTAGAACAGCAGTTTGAAAATGGCTCTAAAGTTACTGCAAGTTTTAATGAACTATGTTTTAGTCAATATTTCATACTTTGGTCCATTAACTGACAACAAAAATAGCTTTCCACCATATGAGACCATTAAATGATCTGTTTGCAGGTCCCCCGCTGTTTTTCAGTAGACCAAACACACTCAGTTTAAGTAATGTCTCAGGGGTATTTATAGCCATATTCAGTATGTTGTGTAAAGATTTTTGTTTTCGCCATGTGCTCTGCCAGGTGATTTTGCTATTTAGCACATCTTTAACCAAGGAGCAGGAACTATTCAGTGGAAGCTCCTGCTCTGCTGTGATGCGTAATTGGAACAAATACATACAAATAAACTCAGCAAATGATTCAAAACCTCTCAATTATAATCATTTCCAGACTCACCATTCTGACTTTTGCCCCTAACACGTGTTGTGTTCAAAGTCTAATTCCCTTGCCAATTTGTACTGTATTGTTCCACTTAATTATTTTGTTGCACAGAGTCAACCGGTTCTCCAAGTGCTGATCTGAGGTCATTTCAAATTTAATTTTCAAAAACATAAGACTCTAATAATAAGAATGTGTGAACTGCATACTTCCAGTTTTTGACTTTTTAATTTTTAGTCAGATCTTAAAAGCTCTGTATCAACCATATGTAAAACAAGAGTGTATTATTAGTATGTTGGCACACTCCCATTTAATTAGCACATTGACCTAACATGCAGTTTATTGTATTCAGAGCCTCACTGATATAAATTATACAAAATTAGAAACACATCTTAGTCTAACATAGTACAATTCAACAGCACTGACAAATGACCATAACCTTGTAACTTCAGTGAAGGTAGATTTATTACAGCGCTGTAGTATTAGACATTATTCCTTTTAACTACCTATTACACTGCAAACTGAGTTAATGCTCAATGAAATGTGCATGAAGAGATCCACAGGCATAATATCCACAAATATTAAGTATTCATATGCAAATTATATGACTTGCTAGTTATTTTTTTATTTTTATGATACACTAAATTACTTTCTGTTACCTAATTTAACATCCAGCATGAAGCAACTTGAGCATCCCATTGGTTTGCTCACGTTTTATTTTTCTTACTTTCTTCTGCTACCATTTCACACTGGGCAGGTATTGTTATAGGATCTGTGTGAGGTCTGGGAGCAGCTGCCCGTGGTATTTATACCAGCCAACTCGGTTTCTGTTATTTGTCAGGGCAGCTAACAAAAACAATGATTGGCTTAGAGCTGCTAATAGTTTCGTAGAGCCGTTTGATCACACCGTCATTTAATTCATTTATTATCAAGAGTCTCAGCTTTAACGAGCACGAGCTAATTAGCAGCCAGTTTAGCATTCTTTATAAACACAGTCACATTGGTTTCCTAACAGCAAAACTTGGTAACCTTTGAAATAACAGTCTTCCGCTTACAAATAAAAAGCCACTAAAGCAATAAAATGCATGGTTGCTCAATTAAATAGACTCCGTGGTTTTCCAGCAACACCTTTATTAGGCTAGGTCTTATATAATTCAAGATTCAAGAGTTTTTATTTGTAACATGCTCATACAGTATGTGCAGTGAAATGCAAAGTGACTGTTCTCAAGGCAGTGCAATAACAAGAAGACTTTAAAAGGACAAATCTTTAAAAAAAAAACAATAGAAAATTAGAAAAAAGTCACAATGTCATAGATAATGAGGTAGATCTTAAACTAAAGTGCAGTGCATGTTGTGCAAGAGTGCAGTTGTGCATGCATGTGTTATGTTTGTTATGCATTGTGTGCATAGACCTGCTTATAGCTTATTGTGGCTAATGCTATCCTGTTTTAGCAATCTGAAAATGGATAATTGTCTGTAGTAAACATTATTTATTCAGTGTGCAGACCTGTTGACTCATGCATAAGTACTGCTTTTACGCTATCATTTGCAAGAGAGTCATACAGTTAGCAAACTGACATTTGTTAATATTAGCTAGCATTAGCCAGAAAAGGGCTATTGGTCATGGACTATGATAATAAAGATGGATGTGGTGACTGACGGTACGCATTGGTTTGTGGACTACCACTCTGAAGCCTTGTGTTTTGTATTTTGCTGTTGCCATCTTGGTTTGAACACAGACGTGATGACCGATGGCTAAATTGCAAAATAAACTGCATCCTATGTCGAAGGAGACGTGAAACTAGCACTCGAGACCGTAAACTCCTTAGGAAAGTGTTTACTGCTGCAATAAAGTAAGTAAGAAGTATGGTCATTTTCTCGTAGACCTTCATACAATCTGACTTCTTTTTGCAAACAGAGGAGTCACCCCCTGCTGGGTGTTAGAAGGAATGCTGGTTTAAGGCACTTCTGCACTGGCCTCACTTTATTCAGGCCCAGGGCAACGTTCATCCTTTTAAATATAAAGTTTGTGGTCACACCAGTTTAAGTATGGCAGTAGCTGCGAAACCCCTCGGCGTATTTAAATTGAGTTCAGTGAAATTTGTAGCTTATGAAGACGACAAATGTATAAATTCTTCCTCTAAGAAATAATACTTTGCCAAAAAAATATATTTTAAAAGTCCAGGTTTGGAAATTTAATACAAAAACTTTAAGACATTTAAGTAAAAGTAGCAATACCTCGATGTAAAAATACAGCATTTTTACTGATTATACATTTTTGCTGAATTTTTGCTGAAGTTGAAGTACATTATCAAGTTTTTAGTAGTGGCAAATAGCCAGTTAATGTAAGAGTAGGTTGGATCATTGTTATTAATGCAGCATAAAAATCCTAATCTGCTGTGTAACAAGTAGCTATATTACTGTATATGTAAATGTATTGTTATTGAGTTAAATATACAATATTTCCCTCCCCTCGTGGTGTATAATTACCATGCATTTTTGAGTCATTAGACATATAAGAGACTAATTATTTTCTCTTTGTCATCCCGCAGCAACTGCCAAACGCTGCAGTTATAATATAATTTGTTCATTTCACTCTCTCTCACGCTCTGCTTCGCTCTCTGCATGCTGACCACTTTTGGAATCGTTATGCTTCCCCTCTCAGTCTGTCCTGCTTTTACCCTGAATAACTGAACTGCCCCGGCCTGCCCTTTGCCCTGACCCTCCCTCCTGCCCCCACCCCCTTCTTAACCACTGGCCCCAGGACAGTGCTTCAGACCTGGCTGGGCACTCCACACAAGGGTTGCCATTTCCTTCCCCCCACACACTAAACCTGTCATTGCTCCGGGCCAACAGACCAGGAATAACTGCCTCCAAAAGCCGTGCACGGGTGTTTAAAGCATGCTCTCAGTAGCCGTGGTCATGGTATCCGTCAGGTCCTGCTAAGCCCCAAATCATTTCGCCGGGAAAAGCTCCACCTTTTTGTCTAAGCTTTCACACTAGCTAGCTACTGGCACTGAACAAATCGGGAACACAATCTCAGTGGTGAAGTGACTTAAATGCCAACCATGTGGGATATGCACAAGTCGTGACTGGGCCGAGTTGTTCCAGGAATTGCACTTTCACATTGCTGCAGTGGGGAAACCGTGTTTCATACGAGAGGACAGTTGTGCAGCAGATGAATCCTCGTGTTAACGACGCCATAACTACTCCTATAGAGGCGAGGAACCCACACAGTCAGCGAGGAACATTCAGAAGTGGATTCCTCTTTCCCACAGAGACAGCTCACAATAAGGCTCAGTGTGGCTTCTTTTGGCATTCGTTCATTCTTGGAAGTAATCACTGTAATGACTCACATTTTATACATTCTGGCATTTAACATGCATCTCTGCTGAGGAGGTGAAATCCATGCGTTGCTGTTTCTATGGCTCGCTGTTAGACTGGCGTATCCAGAGATCAGAGTGAATGTAGAAAGAAAAAAGCTGAATCAATGTCCGTAGCCACGCCAACAGCCACGTGAGAATATAACGATTAGTACATGCCAGAAAACAAACTCTTCAGAGGCTGTTTTGCTATTTTAAGATCCGTATGACTAATAGAGCAAAAAAAGTTTAACATTTTGTCTGAGGGTGGTGCAAGAGTTGCCAGGTTCCAGACCTCCAATTTGCCGCCCACATCTCAGATTTTTTTTTTCCTGTGTTTCAAATACATCTGGTGTTGTGTTCATTGGCAGCTGTCTCCCTGGTTGGAAAAACAGTCGAGCCAAATTAGAACTTTATAGGCAAGATTAAGCATGGGTATGGCATCTTCTGTGCCAGTTAGCTCTTGTTCCAGCCAACCTCTGCCATACTGTATTAAGCTAGTTGAAAGTAAACTTTAACCCAGTTCAGTTCTGTGCAAAAAAAAAACCCCAACAAAGTTACTTGCAGTTTGGGAGATTCACCTGAAAACATGGCAGCTATTACAAAGGTGTGTAATCTTGTCAGGCAGCCAGAAGCTTCAGGCAGATGACGGTGAGGAAGAGTGATGTTCTCATTGCAGTATGCAAATCATCTCTTTAGCCTCTTCCTTCAACACCCGCCTCCACAGCAAAATAGTGACAGAGAGTTTAATCTCAAAGCCGCTGTTACTGAAAAAATGCTGTCAGCTTAAAGAACCCAAAAATTATCAGCAAAAAAAAGACTGTGACAGCAAAATATGGTTGAATGGTAGACTGAAAAAAGGATCAAAATGAAATAATAATAAGATGACACATAGAAATATAATTGTAAAATCACAATTTTTTTTATTGAAAACTGTGATTTCTTTTTAACCCTATAAAGCCAAAACCCAACAGAGGATTTGAGAGGCCTGTTGTCTTATTTTTTAAATCACCAAAATTACACAGAAACTGTAAAAACTGAAATAATTGACTGGTTTTACGTTTCCATTCCATTAGTAAACTTGATCAGATCTAAGCTTAAAATTGTAATATTTCACCAAAAGTCTTTATTACCTCCGCCAAGCGAAGCGGCGTTTGTCTGTTTGTCCGTTTGTTTGTTTGTAAGATAACTTGAAAAGTTATGAACAGATTTTGATGAAATTTTGGTGATGTTCTGGATTACCATCTGGATCCAGGAAGTTTTTGAAGGATTCAAAGGTGGAAATGAGCTGGTCTGGCTCTCCAAGTGCTTTTCTAGTTCTACATGTCTCATTTAAAATCTTTCCAAAATATACTATTAAAATCTGAGACTTTTTGGCTGAACTGCAGGCAGTGTTTACACATAGCAGATAGGAGACTATTATTGAAGCATATTCAGAAATAAAGTAATGTAATATATTTAGTAGGTACAACTTTGGTAGCATTTTACATTTTTACCTCCACCAAGGAGGCGGAGGTTATGTTTTTGCCGGCGTTTGTTGGTGATGTTCTGGATAACCGAAAATGCCACTCATGGAAATCACAATATGGGTGGAAATGAGCTGTCTTACCAGCCTGAGCCTGCTCCTTTAAGCACGGTGGCTTATGGGTAATGTAGTAGATGAAGAGAAGTGTGTTGTGTGTATGTCCTGCCCGGCACTCGTGCTGTACTCTTTCACCGTGTCTGTGACAAATAAACGGATCCAGTTCGCAAGGTTTACTGCCTCCCATTCTGCCTGTTTTGATACCGGCCCAGACGGCTTGTTACCAGCACAAAACGAGCTAACACATTATTTAAATAAATAATCAAACAAATTTACCTTTCATTTTATTTTTTTTATGTTTTATGGCATTGTTACTGCTATACTGTAACAGAAGGTATTTTTTTTTAGTTCTCTCCACTTCTAGACAGGGTTGTTCTGTTTTCATAGTGGGGCAGGACTTCATATTGCAGAGAAAAATGAGCCCACAGTGGGTAAAAACGTGGCATTTTCTTTTCGCTACCAAAATTTAAAGTTGTTGCTGTGTGTCCATAGGAATGCTGTACATCAGTGTTGTGTTTGGAGCTATTTTTACTGCTGCCAAGTGGCCAAAAGTTATTCATGGCAGATTTAAATAAAAAAAATTATGTGTACGTTGGCTGTTGGCTCCAAGTTTGTCCAAGTTGTTCTGGTGGGAATTCAGTCATAAGTTTAAAACGATTGTGTTATACATGTGTTTAGTTTTACGTAATGGCACTAAATGGACTCACCAAATTCATTAGCTTTTATCCACTGGGATCTATGACTATCTCTACCAGGTTTTGTGGCCATGTACTCATAGTTATTTCCATAAAACTCCCCTAATCCAAAGAGTTTGACCTCACTGTAGTGAAACAATCATCATGACCTTTGCAGCTGCACATCAAAATACATTTGCTTTTTTTATTTTGTCAATACAGAAAGTCATTTGTGGCCAAGAGTACCGAACTATTGAACGTCTGATTAGTTGTATCTCACTGACATACCATTTAAATGCATCAGTGTTGGGTTTGCATGCACAACGTATTTTGATAGCTCAGTCAATGATTGATTCACAGTGGGAGCCTCCATGTGCTGTGCTGCCAGCCATGTGCACGTACAGAATGTACCATAATGCATGCGGTTAATGTGGGAAGATATTCCAGTCTGTGTGTAGGCTTAGTTGATGAGCCCTGTCTCCTCCTGCGGCTTTTGTAATCTCTGTTCAACAGACATGTCATGCATTTCTGCTGGTTGTTTTGTCTGAGAAACGTTGTCTTTTTTACCCAAAAGCCTATTGACTATTTATTGTACAGTTCATACTTTAGTTTAGTGGGTAAGTCTAGTTTTATGGTTGATTGTTGCTGGTAAATGTTGAGTTTAAATAGTAAAAGAAGATTAAATCTTTATTCTGTTGCAGATCTTAATCCACGAGACTTTACTTGTGAGTGTGAGAAATTTCCAAGCACTTGGCTAGATGGACAGATTGTATATAAATCTGTATATACAGTATGCGGATTGACACAGCTTGGGTCTAAAATCCACCTCAACCTTGACTTCATGATTTAATCAGCATAGTGTGGCTGAGCAACTGGAAAAAGACAGAGAGGATCGGAATCTGTAGAAACCATTAACATAAAGGCATCTTCGTCTCCTCCTCCCACTGGCTGCTCCATGGCTTCTCTGCTCCTTTAAAATAGGAGTTTTGGGCACCATCTTGATCCATAAAGATCAGCTCTGCAACTTGAAGCCAGATGATATATAGCTTTGATTGCTTTGCTACTGGCCAACCTGGCAGGCAGCAGTCTGGGCGGGTGTATGGTCGGGGGTTTCAGAAAAATTGCAGTGCATGTAAAAAAAACAAAAAACATACATATGCTGGTCAGGTTCATGCAACCCGGAGGAATATATAAGAAATATGTTCACGTACTTATCTCGCTTTCACACATTCCAGCGCCTGACAGATGAGCGCACTAAAATGCCAAGGGTTTTAATGATATACACCCATGGCAATAAGTTCTACTTTTCTAATCAAAAGTATGCAAGGAGACTGAATAAAAAAAGAGTGATGTTAGAAGTTTTCACTTCTTTATCCAAGAGAGATTCGACTGTGCTTGTCCATAATGAATATCCCACCATTATTTAGATGCTGAGGGTAAACAATGTTTTTCCTCAGCTCAACATGTGGTAATGAGCTGAGCTCGAATAATGGCGAGTTGGTTTGGAGAGATGATGCAACTGAAATTACATTTTTCATTCTGCTCCATGGTAACAGCACCAACCTCGTGTGAGATCACTGCAGAAACAAAATACTACAAATGAGCCAATTTGAATGAAAGGCGGGACTTTTATGTCTGTTTGGAGACTACTGGATGGTAAAAAAAAAACGTCAGTGGTAATGGATGTTGTAACCTAGATGCAAGGTCATCTCATAGATTCACGTAGTTATATGGCAGCTGCCATAATGACAGAAAGACTGAACTATTTTTTCATGGTCAAAGCTGAAATGGAAAATAATTCAGGCTAGTTTAATAATGTGTGAAATCTGTTTGTTATTTCCATTTCCTTTGCCGAACAAGTTTATTATCCTGCCGTGCTCATGTTAGCATGATAGCAACAAAACAAACTAACTTGCTAAGGACGTATTAATTAATATTTTAACATGCTAGATACTTTATCAGGTTAAGATCCAATAACTTTTACACGTGCAACTGAATGTGCTCTTTATAGCCTTATGGCCCTTTTACACAGACTGCTACACTGAAACCCATGATTTCCAATGAATTAAACATTCTCATTTCATCCAAGTAGGCATGTCAGGTGTGTTTATACAGTCAGTGAGTTGAACGGTCAGGTAGCAATATGTATAAACAGAGCTTGGGTTTATGTGTTCCCCCTCAATAGCTCTGCAGACCTATTATTTTTTTCCTATCTGTGGTAATGAGGCAAAGAGGTTTAATTTCCAAACAGAACATTTTATTGACTTAGTGGTGCAGATGACTGAGATAGATGACTGAATACAGATTAGATGTTTAGCCAAGTTTAACAATGTGGAGCTTAACCTGACAAGCAGAGGCTGAGATGCCCTAGAAACAGTTTTGAGTTAAGTAACAACATGATGGCATCAAAAAATAGGCCCAAGCAATGCATCTTGCTGAGGAAGAATCACTTGTGCTGTCCATTTTATGTATGTGTGTGCCATTGCACGAATAAACAGTCTAGTTTTGGACACCTTGGTAATGCCAATTAGTTATTTCCTGAAAGACTGGCTGTGATTTTTTCAGGATCCTTGCAACAAAGTATAGCAGCTAGTTACAGATTGGGCTGTTGCATAGTGTTGAAGATTATTCCTGAGGTGTGCCAAAACCAATGGAATAGCCTGCATGCGGAGTTTGTTGCCTTCCTATCCCAAGTACAGTGGGCTGACAGAGCTCAGGGTTTCTGGAGAATTTAGAACATCACACTGTGTCTTACAACTCTTTAAATGATGAATTGTGAAGTTGTGGATAATGGTGAATCTCTTCCTCAGCCTTTAAACAAGTATCCATTTTGATTTCATGGGCAATCAGTGTACTTGCAGTCTGTGTAGTCACAAATTCCGGCTGCACACTGGCATCCGCATCAGATGGTTAAATTTACACCAAATCTCGCAGATACATGTACGTGGAAAAGCATGGTTAAGGCACATACTGCTACATCTATGGTTCAACTCCTACTCTTCATTGCATGTCATACCCCTTCTCTCATTTCCTGTGTGTCTTTACATCCTTGTCAAATACAGGTATAAATGCCAAGTAATCTTTGTTACTATTTCGGGTAAATATCCTGTTCATTCTCCCAGTTTAATTGAAGTTGTAAATTGGTTAAATATGGCGTATTTTAGCATTGACAAACCAAAAGTGAGCCTGGATGGAAGAAGTACTTTTAGCTAATTTTCAGTCAGGCCCTGGTTTGGGTCCACTTAATGAACCTACCTGAAAACCAGCATGTATACTTGACTTTGAGGTGTCTGTATATTGAGTCAAGGAGCCATGTGTAGGCTGCCTGTCCACTCTAGACAAGTCGGAGTTTGGTTTAGGATTTGGGTGGGAGGTGTACTTGTAGAATCTGATGAATGGCTGTTTGTGCAAACCTGCGTGGGAAGGGCCAATATGGATTGGCCTTTTTACCTCTGCAACCCCATCAGCTGGTAATTGGCACCATATGTCAAACAGACGGACCTCTCCTTAATATGCACCTCTCAGTTAAGTCTTCACCCACATGAGCCCCGAGAAAGGTTGACCGTCAACACTTGTCTACCACCATTCAGGGATTTAACTGTGGCCCAGTAACCTCACATTACTTTTCTGTTTGGATGAGCTATATATATATTTATTATATTAATTTAAAGTAAAGTTTATACGAATGTAAAAGAAAAAAGTTTATATTGAAGTACAACTTTGTAAAACTCAACATTTTCTATTTGTGTCATGTTTTCTCTGACCTTTTGTCACTACTGACCGATTACAGTTGTCAGTCAAAATGACAAAAGGATGTCCTGGGTATGTTCAATTTGCTTCCTGGTACAGGCCTCTGATCTATTAGATGTCAGTGCTGTCAATGTTTTTTACCTTCCTTAAATGACACACTGCAGAAGATGGACAGAAATTGTGAGTGCCCCCCAGTGAGCAAAATGTCAGCAGTTTGATGAATCGATAGCAGTAGCTTGACAGTAATTGACTGACATGCCTGTCAGCCTGTGTTTAAATGGAGGAGATGGGGGTTAACATCATCACTGTGGTTTTAGACTCCATGGAAGCACTCAGTTATGCATTTTGCAGTTATTTCAACAAGACAAGATTTTCAGATTGACATGCTAACCCTTCATTAAGTACCTGGGATTGCTCGGCATGTGGAGCCCTTTTGTACCAAACCTCATGACACACAGAATCCCTGTTTGCACAAGAAGTGGGCACGGGTCAATATTTCATAAGTGGGTGGTGTTTATCTTTAATACACCTGCAGGCTGCAGGCTGTGGCGCTTATCCAGGGATTATAGTGAACTTTTGTCCGAACCGAGTCTGACGTGTTTGATTAAAAAAAACGGGAGTCTAAAACAGTCGCCAGGGGCTGAATTAAATCACTCACAAATATATATCAAGTGTATTTGTTTTGTTTCTACAAAGTACATTTCTCTTTGGACAACGTGAAATCAGTTCAGTTCACGGAAAAACGTTGTTACAAAGTAGTAAAGCTGCCTGCAGCACAAAAAGCATAAAGTTAACAAGGGAGAAAGAATAAAGCTCAGAGCTAAAGTTGACATCAGCCAGTCTGATTAGTTCCATATTGATGTGACTCACAAACAAATCTGCACTGTAATGCAGAGATTATTTTTATGAACCACTAAATCCACTTATAAAGTTTAAGAGTCTATGTTACTGAATAAGAAATAACACTATTCTCAAACTATTTACCACTTTTAAAAGACACACAACCCCAAACGCTGACTGTGGCTGTGTTACATTTGTGTCCAGTGGATGCTTTTTTGAAGCAGGGCGCTTGCTGTTCAGCAGCTGAAGTTGTTTTGTGGACATTTTTGTGTCCTTTGTGTCACTGAATTCTGCTTTTCTGCTCATTTTGTTGTGGTGATAGAGGATTTCTGGCTGCACTTGAGTCAGTTCAATGGCTGTGTGTATATTAGGAGAACTATCTCTTTGTTTTCCTTTGCATTATGGCAATGTTGGTAAGAAGAGAAAAACATCACTAAGTGTTCAAAGTCTTTCAATCCAGGCAAGACGGTGCGTCAGATTGAACCATTTCTTTCAGAATGACTTATATTTGTGTTTGGCTGTGACTCAGCTTGAGTGATGCTCTGGAACAATTTAAGCAAGCATGACACAGACAGTCCCTGAGATCACAAAACCCCCCAGCAGAGTCTGAGATTACATCATTTTAAATGAACACAGTATGAAGAACGAGGTTGCTGGAGAAGAAGAGGAGATAATTTACAGATCTGTGGAGGCTGGATGAACGATGTGGTGAGCGCAGAGCAGGCAGAATATATGAACGCTGCCTCAGTTATGAAGCATGTGTGACTCGCACTGACTCTGTGCCTGCCTGTGGGTTTGAAAGGCGTGTTGTCTTTTAACAAATCAGCAAAATGGCTTTTTTTTTAAATCAGAGCCAGAAACTCTAAAAACAAAAAGAATCATCAAATTTTCAACTTTCCTACAGTCCCTGAACTAATCGTGTTACATCCAGAAAATTAATCAAATCTAACTAAAAGAAAACTCTAACATAGTTTTTATCAAAATCTTTTGATTCTACATCTCTTATTTAAAGATTTGCCACAAAGTTAACCATTTTCACCAACAGGATTCTGTAAGAAACAAACATTTCTGCACTTCTCAGAGCAACTATGAAGCCATTAGGGACCCCGCGAATCACATGACAATAATTCAGGGATTTTTCAGCAGAACTGGGCTGAACTGAAGGCAGTGTTTACACAAAGAAGACAGATTGTAACGTCACAATTAGTTTTTGGTAACACCTATGGGCGCTTTAAAAAGTTGTTGTATATGTCGATTCTAACTGATTCTAACTTTGTTTTGGTTTTCACTACTTCTAGTTATGACTTTGCTGTTTCCATAGAGGTGCAGGACTTTATATTGCAGTAAAAATTAGCCCCACAGTAAAAATATAAAAAATGGGACATGAGTAAAAAACACCCATAAATTGCTTGGATTTCAGATGGTTAAAAATCGGGTCTTGTAAGGGTTAGAGGTGCCGACAATCTTTTTTTTCCTTTTAACAGATCCAGGCTAGCTGTTTTCCTCTGCCTTCAGTCTTTTTGCGAAGCTAAGCTAACCATCACCAGCTCAACTCCAGTTTCGTGTTGAAGTTAGTTACAATTGCAAGCAGGTAAAATAAGATGTATTCTTCTCCCTGCTCCTTTCCAAACATGATAGGATTGTGTTCTTTTTTTTCCTGTGAACATTATATGTTGACATGTTTGGAACAAATAAACGAAACGAAACGAAACAATTGCAAGCAAAGTATTGCGATTCTTTCTCTTTGCCAGAGATGAGAGAACTGCTCAGGCAAAAATATTGTTTGGACCTCGACAGACCAGTTCGATTGGCCAAAAGGCTGACATTTTATATATACTAGTAAACCCTGTTCTGTTTTTTTTTTAATACGTTTGTACATTTACGGTGTACATCTGTTTAAGTAGCTCATTGTAGTGATGCTATTTTAATGACACTGGCATTTGATATGTATAGTATGTGCAGCACATGTTGTACAAAAAAATTCCAAACTAGACATTAGCTTCTCATAAACCAGTGAAACATTTCTAATCTGCAGTGCCAAGCGGTCGATAAGGTTTTTCCAGTCACGCGTTAAAGCAAAAGCTGTCTCTGCTCTCACTGGTGTTTGTGCAGCGATAACGTTTCTTACCCACTTTTCTCACTTTCACATTGTCCCTGCTCGGAGGTCTGCTCAGCCATCCAGCATTCCTGGACTCTCTCGACAATGGTATGCGTTTGGCCTGTCTCCCTTCTCGCTAAGGACTGAGGAGAGAGCTCAGGATGTTCATTATCACGCCTCGGGGGCAGACTGAATTATGGCTTTCACCTTTGATTGTGAACTAGGACTGACCACTCGCCTCCTCTGTTATTAAGGCCAGATGAGAGGACGCTGCAGTTCTCACTTCGCTCTTCCTCTCGTCTATTTCACCAACTCAGTCGAAACTTTTTCTCCGTTATCTCGAAAAGATAGAGAACCCCTAAACATTTCATTTTCACCTCAAAAAAGCAAGTTTGTTGAAAGATAATGCTGAAAAATAGATGCTTCTATCGTCACAGTACAGGATTGTCTCAGAACTTAACTGTAATACACAGAAATCTAAAGCTCTCAAGGCTGCTTCCTTTGCGTGGAATGGAAGACATTTACTCCCTTTCTTTACCTCAACTTACCCAACATTGTTTTTCTGAAGGAATTTCTGAGAGTGCAGCTCAACCACACATATGGCTCGGGTCGATGCAGACAGACAGATGGCAGCCACGGAATTAGGGTTCAGCAGATTGTAGAGGTGTGAATTATGTAATCTTTGTAAACCGATCTCTCTCACATGTGTGTGTGTGTGTCTGTCTCTGTGTGTGTGTGTGTGTGTGTTGGCTTGCGCATGGATATCTGCCAGACTTTGGCACTGTGGATTTTCAGGCTAAGAACTGAAATGCTTGGAAGCCCCCCGGGGGTGCAGGGTGCACAGGGTGATCGGGTTCACCAGCGTTCACCTGCGCTTCCACTGTAGTTGATTTAAACTTGTGGAAATCAGAGAAAGTGAGGCGTGCGTGTTCAGTCTTTCTTCTACTGGGAGAGTTGATAGACAACAGACAGCACATCCATTGTTTGCCTAGGTGTAGTTTCTTACTCCACTCTGCTGCAGATGCTTGGAAAACTGGGATCCGACCGCAGCTGTTTGGGAATGGACAGGAAACCCCATTCATCCCCCCTCTCTCTCTCGCTCTCTCTCTCTCTGCTGCGTCATTCCGCTCTGGAATGATTGTATTATGGTGCGCTGTGCACATTTCAAATTACCCTGAGCACCAGCCCACCGACTTTGCAAATCTTAATTATTCTCCGTGTGGCGAGCTGATAACATTTTAACTGTTTCACTGATGGAAAACAGAAAGCAAAAAAAAATGCTCTATTTGATTTAGAACAATCTGCTTCGTCCCCACATTTACTTTCTGTTCACCGACATGTTACCCAATCCAGTGCACACCTCGCAGCCCGCCACACAGACACACAGCTGGATGGCAGACCTTGACACTTGGTGCCTGAAATTGCTCAAGGCTCTAAAAAAAAGGAGACAAAAGAAGACAAAAAAACATCTTGATCACACATCACTCACTCGAGGCACTGATGAGAGCCTGTCTGCGTTTGCCCTCACAACCTGTAATTGAAGAGCAACTCGATTACTAACCTTGCTTTGTGAGAAGAGGCATAGTGCTGTTTGCAGAAGCTGCTTCACTGGTGGTTGTGCTCTCTCTTTATTTGTCTTTGACTGCGATGTTTTTTGTCATAGATGCATTTCTCTGTCAAATACCACAGGATTTAAGTAGGCGGATTAGTTAAAAGCACAGTTCAATCTTGTGTCCAGTGTTTACATTTGTTCCCCTCCCTCCAGTAGACAGTGAATTAGGCCTGTGAAAGTACTATTATCTTGTTTCTTGCGTAACAATCAAGGGAATTATAGGAGCGTCTCATACTTTGGATAATTGCACCGTTCCAGTGTTGCTGACCATAGGGTTTTGCAGTGAAAATTTGAATTATTTAGTAATTATCACAGGAATAACTGCGCAATTATAGTGTTTATTTTAAAACAGTGGAAGTCTGGTGAAGCACAAGGGGTAAACAACTTTGGTGAATAGTAGGTTGTATATTGTATGTTTGGTGACAGCTTTCCTTGATGGCTCATGGGTGTCCACAGCAGAGGAGCTGAAAGAATAAATGAGGGGAGGATGGTCAGCCCTGTGGAGCCCTGTGGAGCAAGTAGCCATATCATACACAGCTTGAAGCCGCCTAAACACAAACTTTGCTTAGTCAGATAACTGTGATCGCGTCGTTTAAATCACAAGGTATCGGAAGGTCTTTTAAGGCTGAACGAGTGGGTGGTTTTGTTTCAAACAGTTTTCTTGTTTGCTCCTGTCACATTTTCACCCACTAAGTACTATTTCCTCACTGCAATATAAAGTCCTGCACTTCTATGGAAACAGAATAACCATGGCTAGAATTAGAGAGAACTAAAAAATGTCTTATGTGCTGTATAACATAGTTAATAAATCATTAAAAAGATAATACATTTCTTTGATTATTTATTTTACAAAAAAAACAGTGCGCATACATGTTATCAATACTGCAAAAATAAATGGTAACTCTACACACGATTGATATTTTACTTACTCACGCATTACTTACTGCTTACTCTGCATAAACACTGCCTGCAGTTCAGCCCAGTTCAGATGAAAAGTCCCTGAACTTTTTCCACACGATTGATTCAGTCAAGGCACCAAGGAATGTATACATTTTTGTGTTTTACAGAATCAGATTCATGCAAATGGTTTATTTCTGCCATTTTTTTTTTTTTACATGATACATGTACAATAAAGTGAAATATCACAATTCTGAGCTCAGATTTGGTGAAGATTTCTGTCAGAAATTAGACATTCGTGGATGGTCAAATAGTTGAAAATCTGATGACTGTGACTCTGATAAAGTGTGTGATTTTGGCCGTGATTTTTTAAAGATGTCTTGAGAGGATTAAACCTAATAAATAAAACCATGACCAGCCATCTCTAGCAAACAAGTACAGGAGGTTCTCGGTTTACGATGATCTTGTGGTTAAGAACGACTCCCATAAATTAAACATAAGCAGTTTGGTTCGTAAATAATATGATACTCACGTGAGAACTAGTTGCTTGTGCGCAGCGGCGAACACAGTCATGGGGGAACACTGAGTCACGTGGCGTAACAACGAAGAAAGCGTAATTAATAATTTAAAAATAATAATTTAGGTTTAAAATCCGACTTACACCGAAAATCGCCTTACGACGCGTCGTAGGAACGGATCTCGTTTGTAATCCGCGGACCACCTATATAAAGAAAAATGTGACCAAAACCAGAGCTAAAATATATCAGAAAACATTTGAATTAAAAACATCAGGCGGACAGAAACACTTCTCAGGGGTCAAAACTGCTTAACTTTAAGGCCTGAACACACTAGAAAATGGCACAACAGATTTAATCTACACGTCTTTGTTAAACAGGAAGTGCTAAGAGCTTGGTGGCTTCAGCTGGAGCTGTCAACTAACAGTGCTGGCCCTAGTTAGCTTAATCAGTACTGTTCCGCAGTCCTTGACATGTGGTTCCCAAAAGCTTGTTAGCTCAGTTAATAATATGCTATTTCCACACAGTTTATACACAAGACATATTTGTACCATCGGCTGTCTCATTACGGTCTAAAAAACATAATCTAGTGGAGCATTTTACGCTGCGACACTCATTAACGGTTCATTAAAGTTGGATTGTTTGATAATGGTGATAATAAGCTGCAAAAGGTACAAAAGCTTTTTAGAGCTTTTTGTTTGCTCAAATTTCATGTGTGAAGGTTCACACAAATTTACTTTAATTGAGGGTTTACATTGAAATTCATTTTTTGTTTTCTGTCTGGTTTCACTGTGTCCTTGCTGAGAGTATTTCCTTTGTTTCTACCTAGGAGATTTCTTGTTTGTGTTGTAATTAGATTAGTCAAACTTGTTGATGCGCAAGCTCACAAAATGCGTTCGCTGCCGTGCATGGACCTTCGAAGGACATACACCCTCTGTTGGTGGAGCTGACGGCCTCGGGGACGCTAAGATAAACAACATTGTGTTGGCGCAATGCGGGAATAAAGTTTGTGCTTGCAGACGTAGGGACAGGGGAGTATAGGAGGAGCACGGCGCAGGAATGATAATGTTATATTCATGTTCTGTTCAGTTATGTTCATTATTGTCTTTTTTAAGTTAAGGTAAAAATCTCCAATCATTTCTTTATTTCAGAGAAGTTTACACAAAGTTTGAGTATGTTTGTTTGAGACATCGGTGTTCCCTGAATGCTCTTAAATTTGAATAATTGCCAGGATAGCGAACAAAAACGCAAGTCAGATGTAAATCAGTGTCGGTGAAATGTCAAGAAAGTCCAATTAGACAAAAACAATGTACATGCAGGAGCCAATTAGTGACACTGGATTCACTGCAGAACAAGAGAAACAGCCTGTATTCCTTTTCGGCTTTTGTGCACAGTAACGACACAAAAACACACATATTTGACAGTAGTGTTGCTATATGGTACAAATGTCTTGATGCACTTTTTCAGAACTTTGCCTCTTTTTCTTTAGATCAAAAGTGGTAAGACGGACAAGGAGTGTCAGCAGCTTCTGCTGAGGAGCCTGCAGTACCTGGAGCGCTACATTTACCTCATCCTCTTCAACACATACCTGCATCTAGAGAAGAAGGACTCCTGGCAGCGCTCCTTCACTCTCTGGATGGAACAGGTAAAGGATCTCTGCCTGTCTTCCATTGTTTTCTTCTCTATCCTACTTACTTACATTTCTATACATAAAGCATTTCATATAAAAACTGCATGCACAGTTATTAGGCAGGTGAGTGACCTTATTCTAATTTATATGCACATTTTCCAACTCCAAACCATATAAGTGCATAGTGGATTAATTAAGTATTTGTGTAATGAGGGAGGGTCTGGTCTAATGTGATTGACAGCTTATATTAAGGTGTACATAATTATAAGGGAGCTTCTGTACCTCAAGTAAAATGGATCAAAAAAGAGATTTAACTGACACTGAAAAGTCAAAAAATTGGAAATGCCTTCTAGATGTGTGTAACTAAATAGCTACACTGATCAGCCACAACATTATGACCACTGACAGGTGAAGTGAATAACATTGATCATATTGGTACTATGTGGTGTCCTGCTGGAAAACCTTGGATTTTGGCATCCGTGTTGATGAGACTTAGACACCCAAATAAACATTGTCCCAGAACAAGCACACTCCCTCATGCAAATAGCAATCCCAAATGTCACTGGCCTACGCCTGCAGGAAAATACACCCCACCACATGGCAAAAACATCAAACAATCAGGAACATGTTGAGGAACATGACAATGGCCCAAGATGTTGATTTGACCTCCAAACTTCCTAGACCCCATTCTGATCAAGCATCAACAGGATGCAGTGGAACAAGTTTGATTGACAGAGGCCCCACTGCACAACCAGAGTACCCAAAGGATCCACTGCCAATGTCCTGGTACCAGACCCCATAGGACACCCTGAGAGGTCCTCTTGTCCATGCCCAATGGTTCAGAGCATTTTTGACCACATAAGGGGGACCAACACAATATTAGGCAGGT
>OMNN01083213.1:0-15496 GCA_900302755.1 Chromis chromis | reverse complement strand
ATGCCCTTCACACACACACACACACACACACACACACACACACACACACACACAAACACACACACACACACACACACACACACACACACACACACACACACACACACACACACACACACAAGATGAAGTTATTAAGCTCAACAATGACATGACTGACTCATTAAAATCTGAAAACTCAGACTGGGAATCCATCACTGGAGCCACAGGTGGCCCCAAAAACATACAGTACTGCTTATTCTGCAGTGTTGTGCCTTTTTTAACATTAAAGAGGAATTTTAGCTGTGTGGTCAGCAGGCTTGTTACAGTCTGCTGCCTGTCTTTACCGGTTTCTCTCTTCTCTAAAAATTTACATTTGAAGGCTTCGGCTCCTTAATGATGCGGGGAAAGTTAAGTTGCATCTGGCTTTGGCCTTCACTTTGCAAAGTTTGTATCCCAAATGGTATTCCGGTTGACAAGAATATAATGCAGTGGCTAATGGAATCCTTTCAAAAAACACTGTTCGCTGTGTGCAAAAAGAATAAAAGGAGACAAAGGGCTTCCCGGGAGCAGCCAAAGCAGATGCATATGGCCATGCATTTGACTGCCATGCCACCCAAAATTAGAAAATGTGCATTTCTGTGATTCTGTTTGTTTGCAGCATGTTTTTTCAGCAGAACTGACTTGTCGAGCCTGGCGGGGGATTCCAGTAAATCTGTAGTGTTTTCAGTCACTTGTTAGAAATGTGTCAGCTGAGCCTGGGCCTGGCAAGACCTGCCTGGCCCTTCTGCTGAATGGCTGCCCGTCACCCTCCCTCCCTGTGTCGCTCTTCCCCTTTATGCTCCTCTACCACACGGCCGGGGCTGACTTTACCATCTGATAGTAGTCCAGTGAGTTCAGTGGAGCCCCGGCTTGGAGAGAAACTTCTCAGAACAAAGGATGGAGCGGTGACCTGGCATTCCACTGCTGAGGAGCAACTGCCAAGCTCACTGATTGAAACCTCCCCTCAGCCAGCTTCCCCCCCGACACCCTCCATCCTCCCCCATTACCCCTCACCCCTTACTCCTACTGACTGCTGCAGGGACGCATAGAGAGGCGTGGAGAGGCATGGAGAGTCACCGAGCGAGCGGGAGAAATGGAGAAGGCGAACTCTCCATCAAAATGCGAACGGCGCTTGACTCTCCCGAGCACACAAACAAACCTGCCTGCTGGAGAGTTCGGCACACACTGACCTGACCTTATGGTCCAGGGTTCATGTGCTCTTTGACAAACTGCAGCTCCAAAGTTTCTCTTCACCTCCAAAGTGTGTGGTGCAGAATATCAATAAGGATTAAGAGTGGCGTGCCATCAGAATCCCACTGAGAGTTTTTCTATTAAGACCTGTAACAACAGAAGGGTCATAGTGATGGAGGGAAATTATTCATACGCCTCATAATTTCATTGTGATGTTGTCACCTCTGCGGTGAAGGTTTTGTTATTTTAAAACCACTTGAAGGCCATTTTGTAACATGATTTGGCCATTTTTCATTTAGAAATTTATCAGTGTAGTATATTCACAACAAACAGAGGACCTTGGTCTCATTGAATCCTGCATTGTGACTAATTTAATAGTTTATGTCCTTCTGATTTACAATGTTTTCATTCTGTGAATATTGTCTTTTCAGAGAACTCTCATGTATTATAACCTCTGCTGTCTAACACATTATGCGTCAGAATCTACAGCAGTTGGAAAGACTGGAAAGAGTCCATGACATTCCAGTTGGTCCACTCCATCATTCCAATTCCATAATCCTCCACCAAACACACTGTTGACACGAGATGCTTCTCCAGCACCCCAGATTGTAGTAAATGAGAGCATTTTTGAACATACATTCATTCATTTATTCCAAAAAAAGGATAATGTGATGGGACAAACTATGGTCTCCATCCAGTAGACTGACCTCCACTCCACATTGCTTCAATGCACAGTGCCATTTTAATGTAAACTGTT
This sequence comes from Chromis chromis, assembly GCA_900302755.1. Classification (NCBI taxonomy): domain Eukaryota; kingdom Metazoa; phylum Chordata; class Actinopteri; family Pomacentridae; genus Chromis; species Chromis chromis. The sequence goes on along the minus strand of OMNN01083213.1, from coordinate 13,530 downwards.
GGCTGAAGCGTCCAGTTTAAACACAATTCCTACTCAGGATGACATGACAGTAAATCTGTGCACTGAAAGTCTACATGAGCTAAACCATTAGTGTCATATTCATTGTTCTTGACCTCTACTTAACCAGGATGTGACCTCTCAAGACTGAAATTTCTATTTCTTCACAACTGTACACCACAGCGGAAACACAAACCCAACCCAACATAATATTTTACCATTAAAATAGACGTTGCTCACTTTCATTAATGCCTGACATTCCCACCTCTCTCTGGCTCGCTGTCGTCTCTTCACAGAGCAGCCCGACACACGCAGGAAGATGCTTTGTTCTGAGGTAAATTGATGTTTTTGGCTCAGTATTACTCACAGCGTGTCACCATGCATAGTGACAGAGACATGGGGACCGATCTCTCCCCTCTGAAAAAATGCATTTTAATAGCCTGGCAGTGGCCCAAAATTGAAAAAGCATCCCAAACCCCGACCTGAAACCTGATACGTTGTTGGGACTCGTTAAGCATGGCTAGAGTAGCAGAACTCTGAAATTGATGAAAAATAAGAGACTGGCAGAGTTTCTTGGAAATACGTTTCTCTCATGGAATCTGCCTCTGGATTTTATCGCATAATTTTTCTGTCTCCATCTTGAACATTTCCTTTATGTGATTGCTGTCTGTCTCTCAAACTCCACTGTCCCCAGTAAATAGGTCATACATACTATTAGTTACAATAGGCATCCCTAAGAAATTATGTTTAAATTATGTTGAAAAGGTCTGCACCGCATTCTCACTTAAAACAACTCAACCTGGCTATGTTATGTTACTTAGACTTAGACAGACTTTATTGTCATTCAAGTATATAGCAAGTGCACACAGAACGAAATTCCGTTGCAAATAGCTCAGCACAGATATGTGTTAAATATAAAAGGATATATTAAGAATATAATCAAAATATACAGCAGCAAAATGTTATTAAGGTACAATAGTGGAAAATAGTAAATGTGACCTGTGGAGTTAACAGTAGTGCAAAAAATTGTTTGTATATAATAAAAAGTAATTGAAGAGGTATGGAAGAGTGAAAACATGGTATTCAGTATGTGCAGCATATTTTCATTTGGAGTTCAGCAGTCTGATGACCTGGAGGAAAAGCTTTTACAGAACCTGGTGGTCCAGCACCGAATGCTACAGAACCTCTTTCCAGAGGCCAACAGGGAGAACAGTCCATATTATGAGGGTTTGACATAAAAAAGGATAAAATTAGACTATTATTCGCACATGCTCAGCTTAATTTAAGGCCACCAAATTGATTTGCACAAGATAAACGTTGTTAGCATGCATCTCAAACTTCAGTTGTCGCTGGCTGAAGTTGGTTAAGTGTAACAGGCAGTTTTCATATGTTCGGTTTTGGTCCCTTTAACTAGAAAAAACTACCAGAGAGGTGACGCCGCTTGCGTTCGCTGAAGAGGAAGTGCAGCATATGGACCCTAAGCTACAATACCTGGTGCAAATATGTGTGGGTTGTTCAGATGTGCTGCAGTTTGTCTGTGGGTGTTCAGATGTGTTGCAGTTTGTCTGTGGGAGTTTGTCAGTCTAACAAACAAAACACTTTAAGACCATCTGCCTTGTTAATGGGGGAGCGTGGTGCCAGTAGATGCTTTGATAGCAACCTTTGAAACTACGGACATCTGTGTGTGGTGTAAAGTGTGCGCACGCTTATGTTTGTGTGTGTGTGTGTCTCGTTGGGCGAGATGGCTCCATCTGTTTGTATTGTTTCTCCCCTTGATTGCTTCACTTCCAGCAAACTTGCATTCTGGGACTGTTTTATTTTGGCGTGCACACACACCCACGCGTGCATACCTGCGAGGAGGCATTTGCGTGTACACACATACGGATACACAATGAGAGCTGAGTGATATTCTCCTGCCGAGTACAGTAGAGCCACAGATGTGTGTTTGGGGAAATAGAACACAAATAGAAAAACTTCTAAAAAGGCCAGCGATTGTTCTCATTTTTAAAAAAAGGCGTCTTTGTCTCCTCTACAAACTGCAGAAAATTTGCAGATGATGGAAGATTCTCCATAACTCCATAATTACACAGGTTGCCGAGAGGCGTAATGTTTAACAAGAATTACTTTTTCTTTATTATAACTAAACTGTTGCTTAATCTTCAAGCAAGATTTCCTATTTTTTTTAATGTAATCCTTTATTCTGTCACTTTCTCTCCTCTGGGGGATTTTTTTTTATTTTTTTACTGCTTGTGTTTGTGTGTTTTTGTGTGTGTTGGGTGTCATGTGCTGTGATGTCAGTGTGTGCATGTGTGAAGTGGCCCAGTGTCAGGCTTCTGGGACCTGAGAGACATAAGGCAGAGACAGGGGCCAAAGGTTAATAAACACACACATATGCAGAATCGCACATTCACACGCACAGAGATGTGAAAGCACTCACCAGACACCAGGCGTATGCATTCACATGTCATTGTTTCCCTTTTGTTTTTCACTTAATAAAAGCATTGAATAATGAGAATAAATACTGTAAATTATTAAGTCTTGGATGACGCAACTGCATAGAGGTTTATGTTAAGGGCTTCTAGTTTTCATTGCAATGCTGGGAACATATACGCAAACCTGTGGAGAGCTCATAGACACGTACATGTACACGTGTATCACAGCACAGCACGTGTTCTGACCCCGGGGCCAGCGGTGCGTTTCGAGAGTGGCTGGGGGCCAGGAGGGACCTCACTCTGTCTCTGTTCATATTATTCAAAAGAATAAAGGTTTTTTTTTTTTTTCCAGTAAATTGAAATTCCAAACAAAATGCCTATTAAGAGCTAAGAGACCTCCCTGGAGGAAAGAGTGCCGGCATTTAACATGCAGACCCAGTGTTTAGCTTCAGTCCTTTTCAAAAAAAGCAACACAGCCAAACCAATCTCCCTGAGAACAGCACGGCAAATTTCTCGTGGATGAGTTTCGGCTGGAGTCTCAGATATACAAAGTGAAATGAAGGCTTCATGGTTTATCAAAGCGGCCATAGTGTTTATTCTACAAGAAGCAAACACACAGGCTGCTTAATAACACTGGCAGATACAACACATACACAAGAGGACCTGAGAGCTACTGTATATCCCTCTGTGAAATTTACACCGATCGGCCAGAACATTAAAACCACCTGCCTCCATCTCCTCACTCGTGGAGGCATCAATACCTCCAAAACCTCCAAATGTCCACTAAATTTTTAAATTTCAAGTTACAAGGTGGGGCTCCGTGGATAAGGCTTGTTTTCCCAGCACATCCCACATGCTAAATTGGACTGAAATTTGGGGGATTTGGAGGCCAAGCTTGAACTCTGTGCCACTGTAGCAAGATAATCAATGTTATTGTGATTTTGCACAGCAATAATCACTCAACTGACATTAAACCTGTTCACATGCACATGTTTTTGTCTGATGGCAGTTTTAGTGTTAAACCGCTGGAATGAGACATTGTGTCAGGCTCAAGACATTCGGTAAACAGCAGGGTTGTGACCGTGTCATGCGTCTAGCTATGTTAATCCTCTCAGGGGTCAGCATTAGCATTTTTAAAAGACTTATTTGTGCAGAACAATGAGATAGTCACTACTGCGGGATTGCCAGGAGTTAAGACAGCTGGAAACATAGAAAACACATTGTGAATTGCGTAAATGTGTGAGAGTCAGTGGGATTTTCCCTATGATCTGTATAGACATATGTAGTACTGCATTTTCTTTAGTATTTTCACAGTGTGTTAGGGGTTTAGGCCACTAAGACAACCAGTTATGAGAAGTCAGGCTTGTGCTTGAAGTCAACGCTGATTTCTCAGTACTTACCAAAAACCCACTTGTACAATGAGAGTGACCATTTTTCGGATACATTTAGGGTGAATTGTTTGTATTGGCAGCAGTTTGTAGAACAAAGTAGGTTAAAATAATTTCCTTATTATGCTAAGCAAATGAAAGTAAGCCAGGTGTTACATTTCCGATAAATCCTACAAGTGTATTTTTTTTTAGGGGGAACAGGGTTGCATAATGTTGTGTTTCTATGTCATCTTACTGTACACCGATCAGGCATAACATTATGTCCACCTGCCTAATATTGTGTTGGTCTCCCTTATGTGGTCAAAAATGCTTGGAACCATTGGGCATGGACAAGAGGACCTCTCAGGGTGTCCTATAGGGTCTGGCACCAGGACGTTAGCACTGGATCCTTTGGGTACTCTGGCTTGTGCAGTGGGACCTCTGTCAATCAAACTTGTTCCACTGCATCCTGTTGATGCTTGATCAGAATGGGGTCTAGGAAGTTTGGAGGTCAAATCAACATGTCGGCCCATTGTCATGTTTCTCAAGATGTTCCTGATTGTTTGATGTTTTTGCCATGTGGTGGGGTGCATTTTCCTGCGGGCGTCATCCAGTGACATTTGGGATTTCCATTTGCATGAGGGAGTGTGCTTGTTCTGGGACAATGTTTATTTGGGTGTCTAAGTCTCATCAACATGGATGCCAAAATCCAAGGTTTTCCAGCAGAACACCACATAGTACCAATATGATCAATGTTATTCACTTCCCCTGTCAGTGGTCATAATGTTATGGCTGATCAGTGTATATCTCATGTAACATTAGCATAGCAGAGGATTTGTACTTACCAGTGCAGCGGTAACTCTCAGCACACTAGTCTCAGTAAACACTACCTATCTGCCAACCCCTTGTGTCACTGCTGTGAGAGGGCTGAATTTATTCTTTGCCTATTTATTTGATGTTGATGAAAGAGCGGATCAAATCCAATCACATCAATCACATCAAAGGCCTTTCTGTGTAACGTGAGGAACGGCGCACACGATGCACACATACATACGCACATATAGGCCCACTGGCGCACAATCTCGTAAACCTTTATAGTTTGATCAGCGCCCTGATCTTGAGAGGGACTTATCTAGCCCTTTTTCAGAGGAATGTGAAATATCTAATGGAGACGGCGCGCTTGTCAGCAGTATCTCTTAGACTCTACTGGCATTCTCTGTGACTACGCTAAATGCAGAGAGTGTATTCACCGAGACAGCAGGCAGGAGTATAACTTTATGGTCTTTAACTGCTACTGTCTGTCTTTATCTGGGGGTCAAAGTCATGCTGTCTTTCTCCCGGCAGCACCACACTCTTTGCGCCTCCTCTATCTCGGTATCCTCCATCTAGCAACTCTCTCTCTCTGCTTTCACACATACAGTAGACATACTGGGAAAGAAGCATTCGAGCTACTCTTCCAAACGGAGAGGGATTGGGGTCAGATGCAGGGCCGACTTAGCAGAGAGCGCTCTTTATTTCCCACAGGTCAGCTGATGCTTTCTCTCCGCTATCATGGGCATTCTGCGTTCCCATCCCACCACCGCCGCCACCGCCGGACAGACAGACGTGTGAGTGTCTGTGTGTGTCTGATGCGACAGGCATGACGAACATGATACATCTTATCACATGCTTCTCCTTAGCGGATTAACAGGCAGGCTTCCAACAGCATTTATGCCAGTGCTCCTGTGGGGACTGGCTTTGTGCAGGCAACGGGAAAATTCAATCACTGCCTAAAGGATAGGAACGGGTGGAATGAAACGCTACTTTGGTTCCATTTCCGTGTTAACCGCTGTTTTTTCAAGGCTGCAAATGAGGACGGAGAAGGGAGAGCTGGAGTGCAACTTCTCAATCTGTCCCGCTCATATTTCTGACTCTTTTTTTTGTCGGGGGAAGAAGATTGTAGCAGGATGGATTTAGGAGACGGATCATCGGAACGCATCTGGTGTCTAATGTCTCCAAAGATCTCATGATAAACTAGTTTCTGAAGTTTGCATAGGTTTAAATCCACATCATCACTGTCACTTATAAATCTTGATGCTGATATAGAATCTCATCCAAACGGCTTTTACAGATATAAAACCCCCCACAGGATTTTGGAAAAAAGCTATTTCATGTCAAAATAAATCCCAATAGTGAGTACAGTATGGACAGTGAATATGTAGCATTATTCAAACCCTTTTTAATGGCAATTGAAACATGACCTTAAATTATACCGACTGCTTTCACTTGTTTGCCTTTTTTGGTCAGAGCACAGCAATAGTAAGTCATTTCCCCATGAATTTAAAACTGGTAAAATGTAATTTGAGAAAGCTGGATTTTCTAAGGGCCTTTCATTGCCACACTATTATCCCTTTTACAAGCTGGACTTTTATATCACCTGCCAGCTTTTAAGGATTCTCTCCATTTTCCATTTGCACCACTTTTCAGCACTAGGAAAAAAAATAAGATTAGCTAATGATGTGTTCATATTTTCAGACAACATGTGGTGAAAGAAATACAAAATGTGATACTATTAGTGAAAATCAGGGGTACTTTGAAAAATAAAATTAGGCAGGTTATACAAAATAACAGTACCTCGAAAAGAAAGGGAGGGAGATGTGTGTGACAATGTGTGTGACATTATGCTGGAGCGCAGTATGCCTACTTGGAGTGTCTACACTATACTAGACATCTGTTCATGCATTTATGCCTCCGAGGATATTACCACGTTGATAGGTATCTCCTAGAAACATCTGCATGGAAAAACAGCCCAGTCCCAGGCTCAATAACACAATTGTCAAATACACTCGAGTATGGCTCGCCAAGCTTGCCAAGATCCAAAGGGAAGATCCCGATGTCTTAATTTGATCGCAGTATTACATTCGCCAGTGCAAGCAAAATGAAAGCAACGGTCAGGAAAATGCAGTCTCTAGAAGCCTTTTCAGCACGGCGTGTTCATTATATTTGTCTCAACTCACTTTGCTTTGCTTTGTTTGATCGCTGTGGTATTTATAAAAACAGATCTATATATTTGTAGGAACTGCTGATCCATTCTTGAGTGTTTTTGACAGTTTTTGTTATACAGCCTTAGGTAACAGCATCTCTGAAGACAACTGTTTACACATGTAGATGTCAGGAAAGAAGACAATAACTGTCAACGTCTCAATTATCTTCTTCATTAACTGTTCTCCAGTTGGCACAGGTGACATTACAATATGTTGTTTTTTTATAAAGAGAATGCATTATGACTCCTTTAGTAACCTAGACCCGATTACCATGTGCTTTAATTGGGATTTGTAATGAAATTGGACCATAGATACTAGATGTCAGTCAAACACCAATCAGCAACAGCTTTAACACCACTGACAGGTGAAGTTAACAACACTGATTATCTCATTACAATGACACCTGTCAATAGATATATGTTAGGCAGCAAATCACCAATGAGTTTTTAAATGTGCTGGAAGCAGGAAAAATTGGAAAACATAAGGATCCAAATGACTTTGAAACAATTGTTGTTCTGGTATGCAGTGGTTAGTACCTACCAAAAGTAGTCTAAGGAAGAACAACCGGTAAACGGGTGACAAGGTTAATGGCGCCCAACGCTCATTGATGCATACGGGGAGCAAAGGTTGGTCCAGTCCCACAGAAGAAAAGATTGAAAACCTTAATCCTGGCTATGATGGAAAGGTGTCACACACAACTTGCTGTGTATCAGGCTGCATGGCTGAAGACCGACTAGAGTGCAGATGCTAAACCCTGTCCACAGCAAAACAATGTCCATGTGAGTATTAGAACTGGACAATGGAGCAATGGAAGAAGGTGGCCTGGTCTGATGAGTGATCTTTTCTCTTGCATCTTGTGGACAGCTGGATGTGTGCATTACTCTGGGTCATGTTCTGGCATTCGTGTGGATGTAACTTTGACATGTACCACCTAGATACCGTTGCAGACCATGTACGCCTCTTCATGGCAGCAGTATTCCCTAATGGCAGTGGCTTCTCTTAGCAATATACGAGGGTACTTCAAAAAGTTCTCAGCCTCACCCAGAAACAAGGGACGTAACTCTCATTTTTAGGCATGACTGTATACTATAAAGCCTTATATCACTGTCTACAAAAACTCAGTTGTTTGAAGCAATCAGAGAATAAAAAAGGAGAAGAAAGCTTCGAGCTGGCATGCTGTTGCTCCAGGACAATGAGTTTGTCCACACAGCACAGGTGGCAGAAGCAGCAAAATGTGGCTTTGAACTGTTGCCCCACGCACCTTACTGACCCAACCTGCACCATCTGACTTCTATCGGCTTCCCAAAATGAAATCCCACTTGGTTGGTCGCCATTGTTAGAGTGACGATGCAATCATCTGCGCTGTTGAGGAGTATCTGGAGGTTCTTCTTAAAGGGACAGCGGAGCTTGAACATTGGTGGGCCGAGGGCATTGAAGTTAGAGGCAACTTTGCTAAAAAATCTAAAACAATCTTTCTCCTGTAACATGTTCTAGTGAGGCCGGGAACTTTTTGAAGTACCCTCGTAATATGCCTTGCCATACCGCAAGAAATGTTTATAAAGTTTTGAAGAACATGACAAGCTCAATATGTTGACTTGCAAATCTCAATCCACTTGAGGACCAATGGGATGTGATGAGAAAAAAGTTCCATCCATCGTGGCCCCATCTTGCAGCTTACAGGACTTAGAAGATCTACTGCTAACGTCTTGGTGTCTTGATACCACAGGACACCTCCAGAGGTTCAGTGGAGTCCAAACCTCGACAGGTCGGAGCTGTCTTGGTGGCACAAGAATGACCGGCACAATATTAGGCAGGTGGTTTTAATGTTGTGATCGGTGTATATGTCCCCGAGCGCAGCTGAATGAGTAATGCATGTACGTGTACTTGAATGTGAATATTCGCATGAATGCTCTGGTGCTTGTATACCTCTGTGTGCCGTGAGTGTTTGTGTGTCTGACTGCTGTGGGACTCCGAGAGGAAAAGACAGTGAAAGAGAGTGATAGAAAAAGAGAGAGAAAGAAGGAAGAGAGCGGCAGGGGAGGAGAGGAGAGGTAAACTAAAGCTGCATGACGAGTACATCAGGGCACAGAGCCCCGACCGGGAGCGACAGTCCAAACACAGATACACCGTGTCCAAGCAGACAGTGAGGGGTAGAGGAGATTTCCCTGTGGAGGCAGGCCTTGGGATGCTGGACACCTGAACACACATGAATACACACACAGACATGGCACTCGCACTTACAATATAAGTCGAGCGATGGCTACAAAAACACAAACAAGTAATCGCACACGCATATGCATATAATCTGTTTAAACACACATAAACAGATGCGAACGTGGGCTACACACAGACAGCCGGAGATATTGGAAGAAGTGATGGTATTTTTGCATCTCAGCAGGCTGAATTTTTCCTTACACCTTGAAATGTAAAGTTGACTTCCACCTCCCATCAGCATTAAGTCCTGACCAGAATACACAGTGCATATAAGGAGACTAGAGGTGAGCGTTGTCCTGCCCCCACCTCAATATGCTATCGCTGTCAAATTCCCCTCACGCACGTACTCTTTCTTCACTGAGGCAACAGAAAAAAAAGAGGAACAAACATCAGTGGTGAGACAAGAATATTGGATATGTGCATGATGCCTAGAGCTTGCAGCAATCCCTTAAGATAGGCAATGTGAGAAGAACGCGTGATGTGGTATGGTCTGTGTGTGTGTGTAAGGGCATTTTTATGTGTTTATACTTTCTGAGTCATGTTCTGATTGACATATTTAATACAAGTCCTGTGATGATTCTGTGCACATGACGGAAAGACAGACATGAATAAACACAGTGGCTTCGCAAAAACACAAAAACTTGAAGAAAAAAACATGACGAATGAAATACGGTAAATGATAATTACCAAGAGAAAATGAGGGGAAGAAATCTATTTATACATTCTCTTCCTTTGAAGGACTACTTTCAGATATGCATTGTGCTGAATAAAAGACTGCCGAATGGGAATAGACAATAGGTGTGACTGACAAGGAGATGAAACAGTTCATTCTAGGGCGTTAAAATGACAATATTTCAATGTGACACTCCGCTCGGAAGGAGACCATCATTGAAGAAGAGAGCTAACAGCTATCACTTGAAAAAAAACGTCGTAAAGTAAAATCTTACACTTATAATGTACTGCCATCCACCCACAGGGATGAGAGGGAGAGGAGGGAAGGAGATAAAGAAACATTTTTGAAGCTCTGTGACCAATCTATTGTTTCTGATTGGCAAGCGTTATCCCTCAGGGTTAGTTTGGGATTGTGTGGGTGGAACAACCACCGAGGTACCTAAGTGGGTCTTCCGTAGTTGATTTTGAGACAGTTCTATTACTGACGTGTCATACTTTTTTTGAACCCGTCTGAATCTTAGAGCAGATGGTGGTGATGGAGATTTGTTTTGGTCCAAAATAGTCAGTTAATTTTTTCACGAGGCCTTCCACACGTGTGCCATTGTTTTAAGTCTCTTACATCTTTGATCCTATGTTTTCCATCAAAATAAAAGCTCAATTGTTGATTACTTATTTGCTAATTTGGCTGAAATTATATAAATGGGCTTATTTTATGCAATTAACTGCAGAGCATACAGATAACATTTTCCTCTGTTCTAGGAAAAAGCAATTTTCAGTGATGACAAGGAAAATATTTGGATCCGCCATGTTTTCTGCTGATAATTTAATGTGCTGCATGAGTTGTGACATATTAACTTTCTAAACTTCTAAAGTTTTGAAATACGCTAAAAAATAAACTGTAAAAGCCTTAGGCTGACTAGCTATAAGTGTCTGCAGGGTCCACATAGTTACAATATTCCAAATTTCACCACATGGACTATAAGATAGCACTGGAGAGGAGATGTGCACACAAAGAGGCTACAAAGACTGAATTTTAATATCTGGGTGAATTGTTCCTTTGATAACCTCAAGGATTCCTGAGCCACACTTAGCAGACCCTTGAGGCCCACAGAGGTCAACAACTAAAAGGTTATGGCAGAAAGGGTATGTCAGTGTCATGAATGTTAATAAGTAAATATGCATTTTTTTTCTGATCTTAAATCAGGGTCAAGGGTTATGCCTGGGGTTAAGTTTAAGAGGTCGGTAGGTTACAATCGTTATTTTTTTGGTTCAGCTCACAGACATTTATCCATTCATTGTATTATGCGCATGTGAGACTCAAAAAATAGGACATTCAAATCCTGATACAAATCAAAAGAGTGAAGAAAGTTACTAAGGGGAGCCGACAGCACAACCAGATGCTCTGAGTCAAGCACTTATCTCTGTGGTTGTGTTATTAAGTCTAAAGGAAGCTGCAGTATGGATCCGTCTTCCTAAGACACAAAGCATGTATTCAAGACTGGCAGGACAGGGCAGGAAGTAATGCTACTTATGCCAATCAATTATATTTTTATTGACCAGAGAAAATAGCCTTGTCAATGCACTCTCTCTGATTAGCTAACCTCATCATTGATAGTATGGGCTATTGACTGAGAGCATCAGAGTGCTCATCATAAGGGCCATAAATGAGGGAAGGTGTCTCTGGGACATTGATCCCTGTCTCTCGGGCACCAGGGTGCTGTTAACTGTCGGAGGATAAAATCTTTAACAATGGCAACTGAACTTAAAGCAGGAATAGGTATCTTTAAAATCTGTATACAGTATCATAAGAAAATGCTTGTTGCCTGACTTTGCCTGCTGCGTTGATGGCTCATCGTGTTTGGTATGTAATCCTGTTTTTTTATAGCCTGTAGGGTAATCATGCAGAGGTGTCTCGGCATTGCATCGGCTGGAGATCTTCCCATCAAAGTGCACTAATGTCACTTTACCAAACTGCACTCTGTCAGATCTTGCTCTTTTAGCACTTTAGCTTTTTTTTTTTGCCTGCTAAATAAATGTAATATTTTGTCAAGAGGGGTCCTTGCAGTTGAGGAATTTGTGGGGATCCAGGGCACTTAAACCATTTCAATAACAAGCTATGGAGTCACACAGTGACTCTCAAGGCAAAGAGTCACAAATGCAACACTCAAGCACGAACCCTGTTGTGTTTGCTTTGGAACAGAACAACTCCTCGACGATATATGAAGCCTTTGTGCACACAAAAAAAACTCAACATGACCGTTTGCAAAAACCACTCCAGTCTAGTTCCTCTCAAAAGTACAACAATCTGTATGTGTATCTTATCTCATAGAAAGAATCAAAGGCGATTTCTTACATCTTTAAAAAATATTTGAAAATAAGACGATTCATTCATGAGCAAGTGGTGTTTGTTTAGATTTAATTAACTTTAATAATAATTACTTTAATTAACTTAAATTGCCCCCAGGGGGACAAATAAAGTTATTTTAATTGAGTTGAACTGAACTGAACTGAATTAAATTATTTAAAAAATAAATTACATTTAATTGAATAGAATTGAATTGAATTTGACTGAATTTAATTAATTCAGGTGTTACTCAAGAATTGTTTTTTGTTAAAAAAGAATCATAAAATCTAACTTCAAATGATTAATGTCAAAAAAGAATAAGTACAGTGTTTGTTCTTCACTGCTGCAGAGCAAAAGCCGATAGTAGAGCATAATGGAGACGACGACAACTAAAAAGGAAACAAGAATGATCAGAATGAAAAGGTATTGCAAATGCTGTTTTGTTTACATTTTACTTTGGTGTTACTCTATAATATTTCATGAAGACAGAATCATTGCTTCATTGATTTAGCAGGAAAGATGCACAACTTCAAATTATTATGTCACAAAAGAGAAGTACAGTGTGTGTTCTTCACAACTACAGAGCAAATGTTGGTAGTGCAGTATAATGGAGATGACAACAACTTAAAAAGAAACACAAGAATGTTTATCTATGACCATTTCCAACCCCATCAGGGTGGAAATGAAGTCTGTGATGTTACGAGACGGTTCTTTTGAGGCTCAGGCGCAGAACAGAGAGACAAGGAGGACCAAAGTAAAAATGTAATTTTTAATCACAAGAACAATAGATACAAAACCAAAAGCGCTCAACCTAAACTCTAAGGCAGGTGAGGAAAAATAACTAAAAGTAACGACAACTAAAAAAGCGACTAACAGTCGAGGACGTTGAAGCTACTAAACGAAAAACCAAAAGCTCGCGACCAGCGAGGCAAAGCTAATGCTACAAACAATTAGCAAGAGACAGAACAAAGGACTCACTTGGAGTCGAACTAACAAAGGCGCGGAGGCTACACTTAGCTGAACCAAACTGAAGGAGGGGGAAGCAAGGCAGGTGGTGTCCAGGTTGGCTGACGACCAGATGCGGTGAAGCAGTAGGTGGAATGAGTGTTCTCCAGATCCAGAGGTCTTTAAACTGCGAGTGGTGGCTGAGGATGACGAGATGCTCCGTGGCTGCTGGCGGTCCAAACTGCACAAAGGAACACAGGTTAATAAAGCGAAACAGCAAGTGTAGTGGCTAGGCATGAATCTAGTTAGAAACTAACGTAGATGGTTCACGGTCCGGCACTGGAGAGAGACTGGAAGCAGCTTAAGAGCTGCAGCAGCAGCCACAAGCCCCAATCAGAACGTCTCCTCAGCTGAGTAGGAAATTCACCACACCTGGTCGCCAGCCGCTCCCTGCTGCATTCACGCCCTCCTGAGAAATAGGGAAAGTGGAGAGAAAGGAGGGAGAAACCCAGGCACTATCTGCTGGCAGAAGTGGA
>OMNN01083211.1:0-18134 GCA_900302755.1 Chromis chromis | reverse complement strand
CCCCTAAGACTTGATTGCACACATGATATAAAAATAAAATATGACATTGCTGACACATGGAGCTTCTTTGAATAAAATGCTACTAACTATATATGAAGTCAACACCACGGCTTTACTAAATGGATGCCATCACCTATTAAGTATGGCATAAACAGACCTTTTCTTCCCACATTATGCTTTAATATTTGCTTTAATTATTATATTTTTAACCTAACATCAAGTGTGATTGTTGTAAAACATGTTTGAATGTAGAAATTCCATCCAAACAAGCTTAAAACTGTAGTGCCAGGCACACTCAGCAGAATGTGCCACCAGGTTAAGTAGATCAGCTTTCGCCAGTGCTGCACTGTGGATGCACTGTAAGGCTAAGTAGTGTGAAAATACCGCCTACGCTTAGGGGTGCTCATGCATTTTCAAGTTTAATATTAAACAGTGTTAATGCTGCACAAAAGATTAACTGCGAAGACAACTGAATGTGTGATGTTCTCGCAGATTATACAGCAGCGATAATAACAAGCCATGGGATCATCATGTCTGTGTTGTGGTCTGACTTTTGCCACATTCATTTTGTTCTATTCATACCAAAGCCAAATAGCAAGTAGTGCCAGTGCTGCTTTATCCGAATCTGTGAGCAGGTGTGTAGTTATCCAAGGTCAAAGTGAATTAGAGGAATTCTTCAAAGTGTGTATGTTGTGTTTGCATGTGTGTCTGCTAGACTCTGTGTTTGAGTGTTTCTGACTGCCAGAGTATGGAATACATTATTGACGTTTCGGGATTCGCTTGTGGATCATTTCAACTAAGCCTATTTAGCCAAACAAACAGTATAATGAGGGAGTTTACGTGTGTGTGTGTGTGTGCATACATGCGTGTGTTTGAGAAAGAGCCGTGGTAAAGACAAGCAGACGGTGTAATCTGGTTTCTGGGAACAGGTTTGGCGAACAGCCACAACAAGATTTACAGGCGTTCTGTTTCAACCATGTCCGAACAGTCAGAATTGGTTTTGCTATGACCTGCATCCACTAAATCCCCTTCAGTCAAATGTCACTCAATATTGACATGTAAAGAACAGAAATGGGTTCACAACTTTTATATAATAATGGTAAATGGTCTGCATTTACATAGCGCCTTTCTACCTCAGTGGTACCCAAGGCGCTTTACAATGTGTTTCACATTCACCCATTCACACACCAGTGGCGACAGACTTCCATGCAAGGTGCCTGCCTGCCATTGGGAGCAACTTGGGGTTCAGTGTCTTGCCCAAGGACACTTCAGCATGTGGAGGGGCTGGAGATTTAACCGCCAACCTTGCGATCAGTGGACAACCCGCTCTACCACCTGAGCCACAGCCTCCCAATGAGATGCAAGAATGTAAATTACACTCCACTGTGTCTTTAAGTTAATCAATAACCACTTCTACCAATTTCAATATACTAATAAACCTTTTAAATAAATTGTAGAAGACATATGGGCCATTCTTTATCACTACAGCTGCAAATTGTTCAGTGGTATTGCAGTGCCACATGTAAGTTTTGGTGCCGATACTAAAATATGACTTCCTGCCAGAAAAGTTATTAGGCCAGTGGCTAAGTGTCTTTTTTGACGGGGGCCTGGCATAGTGTGGTGGTGGACTAATGGCAGAATTATGGTAGGCTCCTTCTTGACATTACCCCTAACTGTCATAAATGAAGTATATGTGTTACTGACTGTTTGCCTGGCTAGCTAAGGTTGCTAGAAAATGTTAGCATGTAATAGTTGGAAGTGTTGAACGTCACTCTACGCAAAATGAGTGTAAAGTGGGAGCGATGGTAAATCTGGCACATGCTAGCAATCTAAATGTCAGTGGTCTTAAATTGTAGATTCCAACTTTAACACCTTAATTTTAGGAATATCTTTTTCTATAAACCTGTGTTTTCGTTTAGCAAAAAAGCTAAAGGTCCCAAATGTGAAATATTGTGTATAAACAGGAGTAGAAGGGTGTTGACTAAAAATACAGTCGAAAATTGTATGAGCATTTTCAGTATTTGGTACTATGAACACATTTTAAGTTGACTTGACTGATTTGATAATATGAATATTAGCCTATAAACACCATTCTGCAATGTATGTAATGTAACATGCACATAACATTGAAACGACCTTAGCCTTGAAAAGAAAGTCATGTGTAATTAGTCTGAGCAATCTTAATTGAATCTTACAGAGTGTGTGTCGACCCTTTGAGACCACATTAACAACTCTGTGCCTGCTGTTTGAGCAGAGCTTCTCTAAATGAGGTAAATTGCTGCGTCTATTATCTCCGAGCCCCTTACCACCATTCCCCAAGCACGTTATTAACTAGCTTCGCTGTTGTAAACACGCATAGTTACACATATATTGAATCAGTGTGTGTTATTGTCCGTGTATGCTATTGCTGACACAGTGGTCCTAGTTTTGAGCGCTCACTTCTTACTCCCCCAGCTGCTAGACTAAGCGGGATTACTCAAGGCTTACACACACACACTCACACACACACACCCACATGAACACATTCACATCCATGTGCATAGACCACAATCACAGCAGACACACACACACCCTCCCTTTATCATCCAACCTCTGTGTCTAATTGATGTGTGGATTATGCTGTCTCCTCTCACTCCACACATCTGTTTCATGGCTTCAATTCATCTGAGCGACATGACACTGGAGACTAAACTGCGCATTTACTGTTTGCTGTATTTTTGGCACCTTTGAAACCTATGGAGTCTGAATTTAGTTGTGTAAATGTTGGAGGAATGCAGTCCTCCTTATCAGGAGTTAGGAAATGTGTCTGCAGTCTGAACTGGAGCAGGACTGAAAAGAAAATCACATGCTGATCATCTGAAAACATTTCTGAAGAAATGCCTTGTGCACTGTGTGGTTAAAAACAGTAAACCATAATATTTCCCAACATTCTTGGTGCATTACATCAAGCAAAATGTAGCCATTAGAGGAACATGTAACACTCTACTTTTTCCTTAAAAGATAAAACACAATGCAGTCGTGAAAATCATCATTATGCAGCAGTAGATGGTTTCTTTTTAACCGAACCACAGCTTGAAGTATCCACACTTGGCTGTGTTTGATTTGGCCCAGTCCGCCTTGGCTTGGCATGTAATGGTTTGTTCTGGCTGGGTGTAGTGAAAAGGGTATTAGTACTGGGAGTGACAGTAAAACCGTAGGGACGGCCTGGCATTAATCTGGGAGAGGCGGTGGAGGAAGGGTGTCTGTCTATGTGTTGTCAATTGTCAGCAGGAGATAGGAGAGCAGCCCAAGGGATAATTATGACCCTATTCACAGTTACTACATACAGTATTCAGACTGTAATCCAGATCCAGCTATGAGAGTATGCAATAGTAGTCAATACTGATGTAAGAGCACACATGTAAAGGTGGAAGAGGCTCACTCAGCATCCAGTCACACTTCAAACTGTCACTTAGACGCTGAAAGGATTGGTCGATTATTTCATTCACTGACAGAAAACCATCGATCTAGCCATCTAAATTAGATTTTTCCCTACATTGTGTTGTAAAGAGGCAAATATGAGTCTTTTCTTTGTGTTTGTCTTGCTTACAGTAGCTCATCACGCAGTCCACCTATGCTGCTACTTTATTTGCTATTGTTATGTAGCTGGGCAGTGGTGGCCTAGTGGTTTGTGAAGCGAACTTGTAACCGGTGGGTCGCCGGTTCGACTCCCCGGACTGGCAGGAGGTTGAGAGTGACCGCTTGTCCCAATCACCCTTGAGCAAGGCCCTTAACCCCTGACTGCTCCCCGGGTGCTGCACTGCGGCAGCCCACTGCTCCTAGTATGTATAGTTAAGGTTAACTATGAATAGGATGGGTCAAATGCAGAGAAGGAATTTCCCCAAGGGGAGCAATACAGGTTAGATTACACTTCACTTGTTATGCTACAGCTTTACGTAATAACTCTGCAAGAATGTTAAACAGTACAGACTTGAACTAGTTTAAATTAATCCAAGGGAAGTCAGAAGAAAATGGCTTAGGGCCTGTTTAAACATGGATCCAATTAAAGCAGGAACTGCCCATGGGATCTCTTTATTCCTTATCGCCTGTGTACAAGAACGCCAAACGCACAGCCAGGAAACCAGCTCGTCAGCAAGTACATGAAACACCGAGTATGCTAAGTTGAGGCGGGTATGATCCTGATGTCTGCATGTGTTTGCATGCTCATTTATGAGTGGGTGTGTGTTTGTGCATGGACTAGTTGGTTGTCTGATGTGGGTGTGAAGACCTCAGCTGTGATGCAAGGTGCTTGTCTGCTGCTTTATGTAATCATGTATATGAGAACTTGTTTGCAGAGGTGTATTCATCAGTGTGAGTTTTTTAGGAGATTGTATGCAGTACCTCCAGTATAGCATGACTCACTAGACTGGGATGTCAAATTATGTCGGTCTGTGCTTCATGAGGTAATGGTGTAAGACTGAACTAATCATTGATATTAATGGTGGCACCAATAAAACAGACAGAAGCAGATAAGACGAGTGGGGGGAGCTCAGTTGAAAGGTTGAGGAGATGCGGAGGAGTTGCAAGGAATAATGAGAGAACAGGCACAACGATGACAGAATAATAAGGAATAAGAACTGGATAAGGTTAGAGCTGATGAAAAGAAAAGGATAAAGGAGGAGAGGATGGAGATGATAGAGAAGAAAGAGTGCAGGAGTGAAATCCTGTTTGAGTGAGAAGAGCAGTCAAGCTCCCAGCCCCCAGTTTAGTTCAGTTGTTTAGTTTGGCCTACTCCGAACAACTGGAACAATATTCATGCTAGGAGATGGATGGAGGCAGGGTTAGACACAGTTCACCTGAAAAAACTGAGACTTCAGAGGAGACTTCAGGCACTGCACTGCTTTATTTGTGGCTTACATGCTGCAAACTGTTTTGTCTTGCAAATGCTTATGAGATGCGTTTTTAGTTCTGACTGATTTAAGTGATGGAAGTGACCGACGGGTTCACTGTTGTGCTTGGAGCTTGACAGAATGATCTATGAGGCTGTGTAATGCTTTGACTCAACATTGCTTTGACTCTTTGTACACTAACCGTGTGCATATGTGTGCATGCCTGTTTGAACTGCCTGCCCTATGTTGACTAAAGTGAGCGATACTGTGTATTTTTTTCCCTACTCCGCTGACTTTATGAGCAGGCCTCGAGCGTAATGAGCCTGGTCGCTTTCCAAGTATAGCAGTGTTTATTTATGGGGCAGGAAAGGCTATTTGTGTCAGGAGGAAGTGTTGCACGAGCGCTATTTTTTACTCGGGGTCTTCTTGCACCCATAAAGGTCCTACGCTGGGCATCTGCATCAATTCTTCAGGAAACTGAAGAACAAAAAACTTTAAAGAGCTCCAGCAGAAAGGTAATGGATGTTGTGTTCACAGGATGTCTGTGTGAACTTGTGGCTACAGTGGATTCCACTCAGCGGAGTCATGGTGGCCTCATCGTATTCCTGTAACTATACCAGTTGTTTATGAGAGGGGCACAAGTAAAGCTGTAAAGTATGAGGTAATTAGAGAGGTCAACTAATTCAAGTTGTAAGTTTTTCAAGAGTGAGGGAGACAATGAATGGCTTGATGGCAGTTTTTTGTTTTCTTCTCCTCTGTGTGCTCTGTCTTCAGTGGAAAGGCTGACAAAGAGACATTTTTAAACAATAATAAGATCTCATTGTGTCTTTAATGTATTGGTTAAAAAATAAATGCAGGGGCTGTGCAGTTTTTGAAATACTGTGAGTGTTAAGCATGAATATAGTGTTTGTTCAGCAAACTTCGCAGTGCCTCCATCTCAGAGGTTTCTCCATTACTTCGTTTTTATTGGAACGTTAAATGTGCTATAAATACTGAATGACTTTTGGTTTTAATAACACAAATGAAGGAAGACTAAAAATAACTTCAATGAGCTGTAAGGCACTATGGAAAATGCTGCTTTATTTTTAGGCCAACATAGTCATGTCATACATTTGAATACATATTTCCTTATCGGTGCATCCAAGACCAAATATTCTCCTTGGCAGTCTCGGTTCCTGGCAAAGTTGGTGCAAAAAAAGCTCTCTTGGCAGTCATTAAGTGTTAATAGGACTGCTATTTAAGTTTGTTCTCATTGGTGTCTATAAAG
Organism: Chromis chromis; assembly: GCA_900302755.1. NCBI lineage: Eukaryota > Metazoa > Chordata > Actinopteri > Pomacentridae > Chromis > Chromis chromis. The sequence goes on along the minus strand of OMNN01083211.1, from coordinate 11,999 downwards.
GGGAATTCCACCATCTTTACAGAAAGTCTATTTACAGATCTTGGGAAGTACGACTGCACGTGTGAAATAAAGCTGTATAAAGCAGTTTGTGGCTCCAGAAGGAGCTGCGCAGACTGTAATAAACTGTTTTAAGTGATCACTTGAGTCAGGATTGGTTGGGGTTGAAGTCTAAGAAAATCTGTTATTTCAGAAAGAAGTAATCTTGGTAGAAATCTGTCGTCTGTTCCTCATATCTGCTTGATTGTGGTAGCTTGAGGCTGCATTAATCACTACTAGTATAACACACCCAGATATTAGACCCACTGTTAGTGGTGCAGCAGATAAGTGAAACTATCTTTCAAAATGTGATACAAGCACCAGACTTTTTTTTTTTTAAAGACTTATTTTTGGCCTTTTATGCCTTTATTGGACAGGACAGTGGATAGAGTCGGAAACGGGAGAGAGTGGGGAAGGACATGCGGTAAACGCCCGAGGTCAGAATCGAACCCGGGACAGCCACTACACCTCTGCACTTGGGTCATGCTACATAACCATTAGGCTATCGGGGCGCCCACAAGCACCAAACTTGACACAAATACTCCTTTGGGGTTACCTTTTTAAAAAATTACGTTGGCCACCTGAAATTCAAGATGGCTACCATTTTTTCAAGATGGCCGCCATAATAAATATGACTTTTCGCAATAAATATACACAGACTTGCCCAATATGGATGATTCTGGTACCGAATCATACATTTTAGACCATGTAGAATCTGGTTTTTGGACTTATGAATCACTAAGAAGCTTATTTTAACCTTATTTGGGACTTGGGATCAAAATTACAGAACTGTGGTTAAACTACATAATGCTATAGTAGTGTAGTAGGTCTTAGGGTTAAATAGAAATGCGTGTTGTAGATATACATGTATCACTCTTAATAAAATGTTGTTTCATATCATTGCAGATGCCGTATTCCCTGTTAATTTTTCACTGTTTTGGCTCCAAAGAGATCTTACAGTTGTATTTTTAGATTCCTCATACTTGAGAACCTACTTTTTAACACCAAGATCAACTAAATCGGTTACTGTAGTGAGAATCTGTGGTAAAACAGGCAATTTATACGCAAATCTGGAATTATAAATCTGGAATTTCAGGTGGCAAGCGTATTTTTTCAAAAATGTAACCCCTAAGGAGTATTTGTGCCAAGTCATCCAGGTCACGGTTATCCTCAAAGTTTCAATCGTAGCATCTGGACTTGGTTGAGTTTGTTGAAGTCGCTTCATCAGTTCTAACTGACTGGCTGGGAGTTCCAGATCTTTATACTCTTCAGGATCCAGTAACACTATTTAAGCTTGTGTCTGCTGGGTGAGTGTAGCCCCTCGCTTAATTATGCGAGTCGTTAGGTCCTTCCCTCTCACAATGGGGTTTGTTAGGTCCCTATGTGGCCAGGTGTGAATGGAGCCAATGCGAGTCGTTGGGTCCTTCCCTCTCAGAGTGAGAGAGTGGTGCAGGTAATGTTGCAGTGAATCTTTAAACAACTCTGCCAAACTAGAAACTGTTCTCATGATGTAAATTAGCTTCATTATCTAAACGTGCAGCCCACATTGGGAAGTATTGTGAAATACATGGCAGCATCTTTCATTATAAGAGCAACCATCTGGTCTTTGTTTAACTGATCTGTATGCTAACTCTTTATTCTTGGTTTCAGAGTTTCAGAGTCTAGTAAACTATTGTGGCGTGTGTGTGTGTGTTTGTGTGTGTGTGTGTCTGCACTACAGAGGGCAGTAAGCGGTTTCAGCTGTGGCCTGAGAGAAAGGATGTATTGTTTGAGGACATTTGAGCATCTGCTTTGTTGCAGATAAGGGTTTTGAAGTTAACAGCCCCTCCTGATCAAAGGGCAGTGATATTGTATATGTGTCAATCTCTGTCCTTTCTTCGCCGCTTCTTTTCCTTTCAGTCTGTACAGTGTTCACTCTCTACTTCCTGTCTGTACGGCCCTCCCGTGTCTCTCAACCACCGTCGAACAAAGAGTATGCGTTTATCTTGTGTAGCTAGTATCCCCTCTGGAGTTGAATCTTGTTGACTGTGTGTTTTTCCTCCCATGTAACCTACTTTTTCTTTGGCATTTATTTAGCTTTAGCTCTCTTCATGTAATCCCATAGACAACATAATTCTTATTTACACGAAAGACAAATCTGTGTTAGTGTATGAACTGGAATAGAGAACAGAGCTGTGTGTGAAGAAGAAAGGACTTGAAAAGAGTCTCTTTATGTTTTCATCCTAATAAACTTGCCTTTCTACTTAGCATAGATCTTTCTCCTCCTTTCCATCTTTTAACCTTTTAATAATCCAGTCTCTCTGTAGGTTATCTTTAGAAATAATACCTTCTCAGTCAGCCTGTCTTTACCCATGTATCCTTTTTATATTCTCTCTTTATGACAGACTTCTTTGGTTTTCTTACCCAGGCAACAGCTCATCCTAGTTGGTCCAACACTTCAGTCCAGAACCACATTTCTACTGGCCAGATCACAACTGACATAGCGTTATTTCCTGGGATTCTTTTTGCCACTGTCAGGTCAAATATCTCTTGCGTAATCCATGACAAACCAGCTGGAAAAGTAATTCTGAACTTCCATGACATTTGCCGTGGATATGAATTAGACTTCCTGGGAAAAGATTTTCTTAACATGCGTTTTTAATTTAATTTTGAAGTTCCACTTGAATTCACAAAGTGCACAGAAGTGATGAGCAGTGGAGTCATGAGGGCCTTGTGAGGGCTGAACTAGGAAGCAAGTTTGACGTAGTCTGGCTGTCTTAGTGTAAGCTGACTTGACAAAACTTAAAATCCCGGTCAGAGATCATTGGTATCATGACGGTAGTTATGAACTTCTTTTGTATCAGGTTTTCTTCCTCCATAAAAGGGTGCATTTGACGCCTCATGTGACTCTTATTCCACACAGAATGGACGGACCAATAGCGTGTGGCCTACTTTTTTGAAGAGGACCAATTTGTTTTAATAGAGAGGTATAAGGAATATTCTTAAAAAATTAAGGTAAAAGCAACGATAAAGAGAGACATGTTAATTGTGTAAGTTAATTAATTTGTACCACTTAATGCACTCTCAATGCAACAGGATGCAGTCTAAGGGTATAAACCCACTACTGGCCGGTCTAGGGGGCAGTGGTGGCCTAGTGGTTTGTGAAGTGGACTTGTAACCGCTGGTTCGAGCCCCCGGACTAATAAGAGGTTGAGGTGGGAAAGTTTGAGCGACCGCTTGTCCCAGTCACCACCAATGTGGGCCCTTGAGCAAGGCCCTTAACCCCTGACTGCTCCCCGGGCGCTGCACCGTGGCAGCCCACTGCTCCTAGTATGTATAGTTAAGGTTAACTTGAATAGGATGGGTCAATGCAGAGAAGGGGAATAATAAAGGTTAGATTATTAGATTATTATTACAGGAAACAACTACAATAACCTACCCCACTGAACATTTCAGGTTTTGCACAGGATTCATAATGTGCAGTAAGGCAGCTCTGCTAGTTTTTTCCAAAAGATTATCCATTTTAATGACATTGCTCGCCTCCTTGCATGTAAAACAATTCCATCATCACTAATTTGAGGGAACACCAAAGCAGCATCCTTGGCTTAGGTCCACCCAAGACAATTGTGGTTGATTTAAAGTAATACAAACATGCATTTTCCCACTATAGCAGAATGATAGTTAGGTCATAAATGGAAGTGCAAGCAAATCAGGTACAGGAAACACCTTTGTGAAATTAAAAACTCTGGTTTTTGGCTCAACATACTCTTCATTTTACTTGGTAGTACACCCCTCTGCTGTCTTTGCCCATTAGACAAAACATTACTGTGAAACTAGCAGTTGCATTACAATAGAGTCTCCCCAGTAAATGTTTTTCAGTGATTTAGACCATAGTGAAGGTAAACAAGACAACATAGTAAATCAAAGAAGAACAAACACCTCTTTGATCAACAAAAATGTTATTTGGCCTATTTGAAGGGAAATAAAGGTTTTCTAAAGTAAACGTTTATCTGTTAAGCTTGATCTGCTCTGCAAACATCCAGAATGTGATGCAGGAATTACTGTTTCTTGATCTTCGTTTGTTTTTCCCTCAGAGAGCTGAGGAGGTTCACAGGAAGGAAGGAGGTTAAGGATGAATGAGTCGCTAAAATATATGAAGTTACACAGGATATAAGTAGTAAAAAGTCTGATTTATACGGCTGAAATATCTCTTTAAACCTCTTAGCGGGTCTTTCCCAACTCATTAATTCCTCTTCCTTACTGCTGCTTCTTTCACACGTTAGCTCCTTGCTCTCTTGTCCTTGTCCTTGCAGCGAGCCTCAGGTCTGGACAAACAGGAAACACTTAGTATTATCAGCACACCCTTTGTGTGTCTTAATGAGTGTCAGGCTAAAGACAGAGAGCGAACACACACCCTGATCCCACTGTAAACACACTTAGTCCAGCCCAAAAACAGAAAGAGAGGGAGAACCTGAAGGGAAGGCAGGCGGACAGACAGAGCCAGAGGAAACTGAACTGAAAGCAGAATAGGAAGGGAAAATCCTTTTCACTTCCTGGTTAAACACACACAGAGCGACAGTAGTCTTACTGGTTTATAATCTCAGGATTAGTGACCCATGATGTATTGCTTGTGCAAACCCTTGTGGGCTTAGCCCGCTGTATTCAGTACCAGCAGATACAGTCCAAAGTTATTTAGGGTTCGTGTGTTGTGCACTGACTAAATTGATTTTGAGAGTCTGCTGTTTGTTCAGGATTTAACATTCTCTTTGCTCTATTGTGTCCTCCAGATCGTACATCATGAGGAGTAGGCCTGCAAATGAACTACTGTTTTTCAGTAGCAATTGCTCTGACAGTTTATTTATTTTCTTTGATTAATTATGTGGTCTAAAACATATCAGACAAATGTGAAATGTTCCCATCACAATTTTCTAACCCCATAAGGACATCTTGAAATTATTTGTTTAGTCCACTCATAGGTTCAATTATTCGTTTACTAACACGGGTGAAGTGGAGCGTGACATCAGAGTTGGTAGGTCCGCTTACTAGAGCCTCGGCGGCACTCGGCGGCATTCGGCGGCCGAATATTCAGATATTTGAATATTCAGGACAAGCCCTGGAAAACACAGGGCTTTTTTAAAATTTTTTTTGCTTAAAAATGACTTTAAAAATGATCAACAGTTACAGATTTATTTTCTGTCAACTAATAATTCAAGTTCTAACAAGGACTAATGAAGTTAATAAAATGCCTGTCTTGGTATTATTGATTTTATGTTGGCACTGGCATATTATGACATTAGAAACTAATTAATGTTCTTCCTGAACGTAACTTTCTTTTGCTAATCTAACCCCAGTAAGTTTGTCTTTACACCTAGTTTTCCATTACAAAAAAGAGACTTTCCCTCAGGACCTGCATAAACGTTAAACTATCTTCCTACTAGTCTGGACTCATTGACTCAGGAATGGTTTCAAAATATGACAGAGATATTTGTAACACAATAGTCCATAGAACCAAAAATAAGTTAAATGTACACCTGATTTGATCTCTTGTTTTCTCGTGCCCTTATTCGTACAACTAAGCACGAAAACCTGTTATTTATATACATGAAGACATTTTCCTTAATGTTGGCCTCCAACTTTACACTGTTCGCTATCTTTCTCTCAAAATCAACACTTTCCTGTATCATCCTCCTGTGTGCTTGTTCTTTTCAGTGTAGAAAACTTTTAAACACGCTTTGTGCAATCACGTTTTGTTGGCTACTGAGGTCTGCGATGATTTCGCTCCATCTCTGCCAGCACATGATTATTTCATCAGCCTCCCTGCGACGACACTGGTTGAGTACGCGGCCAAAACTGGAGCAGTGCATTCCGCTCCACTTAAACCTGTCCAGTACAATGTAGTCTAATGCTATCGGTGTCATGCTGCTCTGTCGTGACTGTCCTTCATTTTTTGTTCAGCCTATTAAAATCACAGGCCATTAGGCATGATCGTACTATAGTGTTTCCCCTGTAATTTTTTCAATTAGTGTGAGGAGAAGGTATTTATTTTGGTAGGGGTCCATTCCCTTTTCCTCGTACATGCGGTTCTTGTTAATGAGACCGCGCTAGCAGCATTCGCTGCAAATGTCAACTGTTTATTCAACAGTGTTTTCTCTGCTTTTGATTCTTGCTGCTGCAGAGCGTGACCAGTGTGATGCTTCAGTGTACAAAGAGGAAGTCCTGCTCAGTGAGACAAGTGAAATGAATCATGAACACTGAAGGATTTCACTTCTCAGACACTGATGTGTGAAAAGTTTGTGAAAAGTACACAACATTTGCAGATGTTGGGCTGGTTTCTCTGTCCTACAAACCCCACTGGGTATCTACAAAAGGCATGGGTATAAACAGTAACAGTGTATGTTTCTGTTCGGGAGAAAGGGAATGTTGACTCTGCGTTGTAGACATAGTGGAGGTTCAGATGAGGTTAAGGTGTCTGAGGAGTTGTGTATTTTTAGAGTGAAACTCTTGTCAAGTGGGCAGTTGTTAAAAGAAGACGGGTAGTGGGCCTTCCTACTCTCTTCTTTGCCCTAAATGTTTAGCAGTTTCTAGAAACACAGCAACTGACAGCCAGCAACAGCATGAACAAATCTCTACTGAAGCGAGTATACAGTGTACTAGTCTGGTGTTACTGGTAGTGTTCCTAATGACAGTGCAAAACTCAGAACCACGAAAATATACAACAGGCCTTCTTGTGGTTTCCCTTCACTGTAAAACTGCACTCCAACTTTACTCAAATTTCTATGTACTCCTCCTCACTCTGTACTCTCAGGTTTATATGGTTGACCACTTTTCATGACAGCTTTGTTCTGTCTCCTCTAGATTTTGTGTAAATCATGGTTTGAGTTTCATTTTAAGATATAGTAAAAAAAAAAAAAGCCTTTTCTCGTTTCTCTTAGTGACATATTTCCAGCATACTTCTATACTTCTCAAGGTGGTTAAGGTGCATTTTCATCCAGCAAAAGTTCAAATATTTTGTCTTTTTGATACTATTCTGTGTCATTTGTGGAATGTTCTGCTGATTGAGCATTTATCAGTATCATCGTACACTAGGAGTTAACTTTTGTTGCTTGAGAGGGAAGACCAGCTTCATGGGGATATATACAAGTTATGCTACTGCTGTATGCTAGTCCGTAGAAAATTTCTTTAAGAAATGCAAAATGTGCTGGACTTACGACTAGGGGTGGGAATCACAGGGAACCTCACGATACGATACGATACATGGCTTAGAATATCGATACATCGATAATCGATATATTGCAAGACAATCACATAATCGTACATCATGTAATGAGCGGCGTGGAAAGAAGACGCTTGGGCCAGAGCGTTTGTCTTTTATGCCCCCTTGCAGGTGCTTTTATTTACACCCACAGTAGCTTGCCAATACATGAACAGTGGCAGGTAGCCATCAACCCCCCTACCCTTCTCACTCATGGTGCAAAAACATTAATAAAACCCCGAACTCCCATAATGCATTGCAGCACAACAGTCCCGTACTAGCGACCGGCTCTGCGATCGCTATAATATCTATAACTGAAAAATACAGTGTTCATGGTGTTGCCTGTGTACTTTTGCGAGGCAGTTCTTGCATATGGCATAGTCTTTGTCCAGCTTGCTTGTTCCCTCCATGTTGCCGAAGCCCAAATGGCTCCACACTCTGGACTTAAACGTGGATGGGGCGTCTCTTACGGTAGCGTTGCTGTCCTCCATTATGCCTGTAAAACCTCTTCTTTGGCCAGTTCATTTCCGCTCAAGTCTCCCTCATTCATGTGATAAACGCCACCATGTGGAGTCATTAAGTAGTGATGCTGGAGGAAATGGCAGCTGGCAGGGGGATCTGGCAGGGTTTAGAGCGCCTTATTATATTAATTAGAGTATCCATATTTGGCGCCAGAATATCAATACTCATATCGCACGAGGAGGGATGACGATATATCGCTGTATCGATTTTGTCCAACCCCTACTTACGACAGGAAATAAATATGAGCTAATTCATATCTTCAACATGGAATTGGGATGGATGCAGGAGTAAATTTTCCAGAAATGAGTGGTGCGATCAGAGGAGCCTCGGGGGAAGCTGGATCTCATTCCAGCCTGCACTGGGTGAAAAACAACTTCACAAGTGACTAGCCAATAATAGGGCTTCACATATACAGGCAATGCAGAGTGCACTGTGAAAATGAGAAGTATATAGATCTGTTAGATCAGATACCACATCAAGGGAGTTTGTCATTGCTTATTTTTGGGGATCTGAGAAGTTACAGGTACGTACTGCATGCTTAGGCTTATATTCAGCTATAGTAGCCTGAATGTAGTAATAACTGTCTCTAAGCCGTCCTTAAGATCTGACTTTTTCTGTTATTCAGTCTGTCATTTATAGGGGTGGGTTTGTTTTTGCTGCTGTTTCCGGATCACAAAGGCACTCAATTACAGCAGTAGGTTCTGCCCTTCCTGATATCCACAACACCAGATAAGGAGAGTGCTGGTCACTGTTAAACAAGCACTGCCTCCGTGTTGAATAAATGTGTTGAGTAATGTAAACAAACAAACTCCTGAAGTTTCTTTTACATTCCTTGTGCAGGGTTCAAGTGTAGGGTGCATATGTCTTTCAATTTTCTTCAGTTATGCCTCATCTTTGGCTTTTCTGTTCTGATACAGTCTCTGAAGAGCACCTATTTTTAGTATTGGATTGACTCAGCGACCTGCACCTTAGTGCCCTGATTGAACAACACATGACTGTCTGTATGAAAATCACGAGACTTTCCATAGCAGCATGCCCGGGAGACAAATCCAGCCCACCTCTGTGAAGACAAGAAATCCTAACCACTGCACCATATGGGATGCGTCCTTTATAACTCCAGCTATCTCCGACTGTGTCAAGTTTCACTGCACACACCAATCATAGTGACAGACGCTTGCACTTCCTTTGACTTCTTGCGTTTGCTATGTGAAATCGTTTCTTTATCCTGGTTTCCCCCTGAAGGTTGGGGTTTTATTTCAGTAAAATAGTCAATGTTTCAGGTGACATTGCCTACATATGCTGTTAAATGTCAATCTTCTGATGGAAATCAAAGCAAAATTACCCATGTAATGAACCTTAATGATGCATGACCACACATGTGTGTTGTGTTCAGATATGGCTGCATGCATGCTTCTGGTTTTTAAGGATAAAAGTGTGGTGGCTGAGAATGCTCAAAGTACTGCAACTTAAGGATACCTGTACATTCTTGTAAAGACACAGAAGTCATGTTTACAATTAGTGTTGCACCAAAATGCACTGTTTGTAGTCTTGAGCTCTACATAGCTAGATGCAAAGACACATTTCTGAGTAGTTAAACTGTGCATCATGTGCAGCCATAAGTAGTTTGCAGCCATCTCCTTATTTGGTTTCGTTGGTGCACTGCTACATGCAGTTACAGACTTTTTGACTTCACCTTTGCTGAAACGTGTCATAAAGGAAGGTTTTCTCAGAGCCTGTGTTTGTTTTTATTAAATCCAAACTAACAGAGGATATTTTTGGCTGCATGCATTGAGGTATGTCAATCACAGCCCGTAGCAGACTTGGCAGGACACCTGGTAGACTCATATATCTTTTTCACATGTTTCTGTCGGTGTTCATCTGAATGTTTTTATAACCAATCTGTTATTTCCAATCTGCCAGAGGACTTTCTCGTCTTACACCACCACCTAAATAGTGCCTTACCCCCTCGCTGTGGTGCTTTGAAGCCTGAATCACAAGAAGTCATAGATATCGTGTGTGTGGGCACTGGTTTACAGCTGGATAAGAACCAAGTTTCCAGAGCAAGAAACAGCAAGAACTTCCCTGTTCACAGTCATTTTAGACTTTGTTTAATGTTTAAACCACCAACAATTGAGCATTCTTCACTTCCTCACTGATCCATGTTAATGACCCCGCGGCCGAGGCTGCAGAGCTCAGTGGTCATCCTAGCTGTTTCAGTGACAGAAGATTTTTATAGCCCTGCATTTTTCCACCAGCTGTGCAAAATGTATTGCAGTGGTTGCATTTGGGTGTTTGCCACAGAGGCTATTTACACCCTGTATCGCTATGGTGGCTTAATGCTGTCCTGTAACAGGGTACAGTTTGCCTCCGCAAGTATTTATGGAGTCAGAGGGTTCACCTTCTTATCACGTGTAGGTCAGTAGGCTATCAGGTCAAATCTAATACTGTACTGCATCCTGATATGCACAGGTGGTTGCAGAGAGAGCTGACTAATGGACTTGTGTTGCCAGCATGGTAAGGGCAACATTAACAACCTAGTCTGCTGTAAAAGCTCACTGTTCTGTATCATGTAGCATCAGACTTGCTGTGGAGCAAGATAGTCTGTGTATGAGATCATGCTCAACGCTTTCCAATAGCTGACTTTTCTCTTTCTGAACAGCCCATCAGTAAAACAAATGTGAGGCCATTTGGTTTGCGTCTGCGTGTGTCGGTGAGCATGTGTACATTGGATGCTGCTGATGTTTGTGTGTCTGCTCACATATGATAATAAATGCTTTGTGTGAGCCATAGCAGAGCCGAAGAAACATTCTCCCCCTCTGAGAAGCCATTTTGAAGAATTGCTAATGCGTCTGTTAACGTCTCATGACAGCACACAATTAGAGTGTATTATTATTATTCAGGTAAATGTAAAACTAATGCACCATGCTTCCATAGAATTAACATAAAGTGATCAATTGATTTATTATCCTAAAGTCTGTAAAACATCTTGGATGATACCAAATGTTGGACACATGAAGATTTACATTGTACTGTCTTCTCCTCCCCATTCCATTTCATTACTTTTGATAGCATCTTCTGATAAATCTCTTATTTTGTTTTCCTCTTTGTCCTTCATTCCCCTTTAGACCAACGAATGGAACAAAAACGACGAGCGGCTGCTTGCTGCGGTCGAGCATGGCGAGGTGGAGAAAGTGGCGTCGCTTCTCGCCAAGAAAGGTGCCAATGCTGTGAAGCTGGACAGCGAGGGCAAATCAGCGTAAGCATTTTGAGTATTTGTCTACAAAACAATAAATAATAATGGTTTTAGTACATGTTTGTGCTGCATGTTAGTTTATATCTCTGGGCATGAATCCCATGAGAACAGTAGACCCCAGCTTAAACATGGGAACAATATGGTAAAGTCACAACTAGGGGCGGGAATCACAGGGTACCTCACGATACAATATATCACACAAAACAGTGATACAGTGATAATCAATATATTGCAAGACCAATCACATAACGATACATCACGATATCTATAACTGAAAAATACAAAATGGCTGCAGGCTGACCATAAACGTTAACTGCATCAGCCGCTTTCTCGGCGAGGAGTTCAGGATGGTGGCGTTGCAGGTGGTTTTGCAGGTTCGGGGTGTTGCCTGTGTACTTTAATTTTGCGAGGCAGTTCTTGCATATGGCATAGTCTTTGACCAGCTTGCTTGTTCCCTCAATGTTGCCAAAGCCCAAATGGGTCCACACTTTGGACTTAAACGTGGATGGGGAGTCTCTTACGGTAGCGTTGCTGTCCTCCATTATACCTGTACAAACTCTTCTTGGGCCAATTCATTTCCACTCAAGTCTCCTTCATTCATGTGATAAATGCCACCGTGTGGAGTCATTAAGTACTGACGCTGGGGAAATGGCAGCTGGCAGGGGAATCTGGCAGGGTTTAGAGCGCCTTATTATATTAATTAAAGTATCCATATTTGGCGCCAGCGGATCGATACTCATATAGCACGAGGAGGGACGACGATATATCGCTGTATTGATATTTTGTCCCACCCCTAGTCGCAACTTAAATCCTGCAAAAATACTTTCAGAGAATAATAAATTGACATGGATAGAGTCCGTCATTTCTGCAGGATGAAGATTGGGGAAATGCATTAAAAAGTCTGCAAACCAAAAAGCCAGAAAGGATTAAATGAGAAAAAGCCACAGAGGTTTAGTA
>OMNN01083210.1:0-12216 GCA_900302755.1 Chromis chromis | reverse complement strand
GAAAGTGAGAACGACCACTTGTCCCAGTCACCACCACTGTGGGCTCTTGAGCAAGGCCCTTAACCCCTGACTGCTCCCCAGGCGCTGCACCACGGCAGCCCACTGCTCCTAGTATGTATAGTTAAGGTTAACTTTGAATAGGTTGGGTCAATGCAGAGAAGGAATTTCCCCAAGGGGATCAATAAAGGTTAGATTATTATTATTATGAATGATGTTAGCTCATTACTAGTCACCATCCACCAGCTGTACATTCTGGCAAATAATATCAGTAACACCAAACTAAACTGCAATCACATATGTTTTTTAAAGAAACATGTTAACTCTCTAAAAGGTAAGACGGTGACATAGTAGGAAAGTCACTGATCTGACAAAGGCTTTGTTTGAGTTAGGTTTCAACAGATTATCAGACCGATATTCCGCATAATATGCACCATCAGAGCCAGACCATCAGCCGCCCACAGCAATATCTGACTGGTCACCCGCCAGAAATAACCTGTCAACACTAAAGAATGATTGTTGAAATTTATCTTTTAATTAAATATGTAAAAAAAACAAAAAAAAAAGTTTATTTCACTGCAAATGTATATTGGTTCCAAATATCAGTTACTGTTCTCCCTGAGTCCTAAAAGTTGGTAGTGGTTCTGAGAAAAACACATCAGTCAACTAAATCATATTGACTCCTAGGCGTTACCATATTGGATGCAATTAAATACATAATGTTGTGTTGAAAGCTTTTAGGCAGTTTAAATGTTTAGATTCTTATTGATCATGCAAGACCCTCAAGGAGGTACATGATTAGTCCCAAATCCATTGCACAACAGGAAAACTGCAGTGACTTCAGCGACTAAAAGAACAAAAAGTACTGCAGCAGGTGGTGAGGCCTAGAGGCCTGATCTCACCGTCATGCAGTCAGTCTGGGATTGCATAAGAAGACAGAAGCGACTTAGATCTCTGGGATGTTTGGAACAACTCATCTGCCAAGGACTTAAAAGGCTATGTTCAAGTGTTGGAGGAAAATAGGTGCAGTATTAAAGGCATGGTACTGATGTGAATCATGCTTTTTGTCTGTTTACTGCACCTATTCCTGTTTGTCACATTGAAGTTAACAGATGAATAACAATATGAATCCCTTTTTACAACATGTACCCAGTTCTGTGTATTGTTTTGTATAGTAGAGAGAGAGGTGTCAGAAAAATGTCATGTCAGTCAGTGTGTGCATTTTAAGAATAATCTAACCTTTATTGATTCCTTTGGGGAAATTCCTTCTCTGCATTGACCCATCCTATTCAAAGTTAACCTTAACTATACATACTAGGAGCAGTGGGTTGCCGTGGTGCAGCACCCGGGGAGCAGTCAGGGGTTAAGGGCCTTGCTCAAGGGCCCACAGTGGTGGTGACTGGGACAAGCAGTCGCTCACTTTCCCTCCTCAACCTCTTGCCAGTCCAGGGACTCGAACCGGCGACCCACCGGTTACACGTTCACTTCACAAACCACTAGGCCACCACTGCCCCCCAATGTGACCAAAGGTTTCCAGTCACTGTGGACAAATTTCTAGCTTCAGACTTGTGGCGCCTGCTAAAAGTGAGTCATGAATATAAACACTGAAAAATGTGTCACTGCATAATGCAGTTATGAATATTAATGAAAAAAATTGAGAAGTAGATATATTTTTGCAGCATATTTCCTCTTGGTGATGCTGATTTGTTAGTTTCATTGTTTCCATTCAGGAAGACCAAAATAAATGGAACCAGTGAGCATGGCTGAAAGTTTAGTCAGAAACCGGTTGAGTAAGAACAAAGCTTCAGTACCTGGTTGAAAGTTTAAAAAAAAAAAAAGCTATTTTTTTTCTTACTAATCCAACTGTAACTGTTTCCAACGGCTGCTCATACAGGAATTCTCCCTTTCCGATGTCTACTCTTAAATGTTCTGTTTTTAGGTTTCCTCATTATGTACAACTCTCAGGGCTTTTTCCCCTCTCACATTTTTACTATTTTTCTCATCAACGGGAGGGGCAGCTCCAGATGTAGACAGAGAGAGAGAGAGAGGACGTCTATTTCTAGTGTTCATCGTTAGCATGAGAAGAGAGGGACGCAGAAAAGAGAGCTGTTTTGACAGTTGTGTAGAAGACACACACACACACGGCCAGGTCTCTGTAATCACGGTTTTGCCGAGTGCTGGTTATACCTTCCAGAGGAGTTCACGCCCCCTTGAACTGTTTTGGCTGCCTTTGTGGTCCACTTCTGACAGTGAGAGAGGCAGAGAGAGAGAGAGAGTGAGGGAAGGGGAGGGAGCAGTGTTGCTTGTGGGAGGAGAAGGAGGAGGGAGTGAACTGGAGGAAGGAGAAGCCTTCTCAGTTTCTGTGAGTCCTGCTTGCTGTAGGCTACAGAATGAGCGCAGTTGCTTTCCTCTCAGTCTGAGAGGTAGCTGCTGTTTTTTCTTTTTATTTTCTTTTTCTTTTCTTTTTTTACTTTTTCCTTCCCTTCTTGTGCCAGACATCAACAGGAGACACTGCAGACTTGCTTCCCTTTCATCACACTTCTTTTTGGACCTCACTCCCACTCCTGTGTTATTATTTTTGTTGCCTGGGAAGTACCATGCCGGTAGTTGGCGTAGCTTCCAAGCTCAGGCAACCCTCGGCAGTGGGCACCAAGCCGGTGCACACCGCTCTCCCCATCCCCAGTGCGGTCAGGGCTGCAGCATCGCAGGGCTACATGGCCCGGCAGCAGGAGCTCAGGGCGAGCGAGGGCACCCCGGGGCTCTCCTGCCAGCTGTCAATCAAGTCCGAGTACCAGCAGGAGAGGACGCCCGAAGGGAAGTCCAGAGCCGAGACGGAGGAGAGCAAGATCTGCAAGGTTAGTGGAGCCGGACTGACTCCTGCTGTGTGTCTGCCTGATGCGTCTGTGGAGTGCAGGCAGCATAGTGACACTCCACAGGTGTCAGCGATGAGAGAGGCAGGCTTGTAAGACTCTCCCTTCTCTGTCATGCTGTCTCTCCTGCTGCTGGTGTGAGAGCAGGTGTCTGTTGTGAGAGCACACAGCGATGAGTCATGTGTGCTCCGGTGGGATGATGTCGCTGTTTTCTGGTCATCAACTCAGGGGAAACTAGATGAGTAATGTATCGCTGGTAGAATATTACCTCATCCTGCTGCCCGTTTAGTCTGCATACTTTACAAATCAGTGCATGTGTGTGTTATAGTGGTAGAAGAGTGAAGAGGTTCAACTGTGTGCGCTCAAGCGTTCAGTCAGGACTATTAAGATCCTGAGTAGTGAACCGTGGCTGCAGTAATAGGTGCTACCTGAGAAGCCCCAAAGATTAGGAGAGCATGGTCTGAGTAGCGTTTCTCCATTCTGTCTCCCATGAAGGGTAATATTACCCCCCAATGAGCGTCAAAATGTTGCATATGGTTTAATAAACGCACCGAGATTGCCGTTAAGTGGTTCACCGTACTGAACCTAACCTGTGCCAAGTTCTCTCCTTCATGCACAAACGCTCGGCTCACTTTCTCAGGCTGCAACGCAGAAGGCGGAGTCGATCTATCCCGAGGAGGAAGGAGTTTTCAAAAGTCCCCGCCAAACACTTCCAGCCCATCCCACATGCAGAGCTGTCAGAGCACAAACTGAAACTTTCCTGTTTGGCCAGTTGATCTCCTCTCCTCCCACATCCAGCCGTTGTTTCTTTCTACCGTTACAAGACTTCCTGACACACATAAAAAAAAAAAAAAAAGAAACAGTCTCCCTAACCCTGATCCTGTCAGACTTGTGATACTGAACAAAGCTGCTGATTTTCCTCGTGACACAGAGGAAACATGGGCAGGAGACATCAAAGTGCGGGTCAGCGCTCCCCTGCCTTTAAATCCTCCCAGCGTGTCTGTGACTGAGTCCAAATCGCCTGCAGGGTGACTCCGAAGGGGGCGGGCGGGTGTTTCATCATTAACCTGCTGCTGAACTGGCAACTTCGGCTTGACTTTTTAGCTTGTTAGCGCAACTGGATTCTTGAAAACTCATGCCTGGTCCACTAAAAGTGACTGGGGGGACTCATGTCATTATCCATCTCATCAAACGCTGACATTTTCTCCAGGCTTCCCCACATTTTCCTACTCCAGCTTATGTGTTTCCTTTAATTTATTTAGCACTCTGTTTATGTCAAGCTCTTCTGTAACAGATCTGCTGAGCCTCTGACCTCTGCTCTCCTTATTGTTGCTGGTTTGTAGGACTTGACCCTCTAATGGACTGAGCATCAGCTAAATTGCTTCAAATGTGCAACCATACCATTGGAGGCTCGTAGGCAGGCAGAAATCTGCTGCCTGCCCCAGCCTGTCAGTGTGGGTAAGGAATGGGTGGTATGGAGGGGGTAATTAGTCTGTCTAATTGTGTTGTGTAGTTCCTTAAGAGCTTTACTCGCCAGGCTTTCAGGGGGGGGAAAAAACGAGAGAAGGTGGAGTAAACGCTGTCATTACTCCTTCACGTTAACCAACACTCCTTGTTTGGTTTGGAGTCCTATTATCAGGCGGGATCAAGTGTAGGATTGTGTGTGTGCACATGTGCAAAGCATGACCGCATGCTTGTTTGTGCAAATGCATCCCTCACCTCCGTATATACAATAGTGCCAGCATGTGTTGGCTTGTTTGCCCGAGGTCACACACATCCTAACCTGGGAGGTGTTTCTCAAAGTCGGAGCTATTTTTCACCATTTCAGCTACTCGCGGTGGAAAATTCCACCTTCCTGGTCAGTTATGAGGTTATTAAAATGAGGATTTGACCCACGCCGCGTTAATGATTACCTGTGTGTTATTTTATTGTGGCTGTCATGCAGAACACCATGCAGTAAGCATAACAGTGTAATCAGATCCTTGATCCCCTAAATTATACACAGCCAGAAGTGCAAGACTCAGCATCACAGCTCCCTGACAAAACTCCTACTCGTGCAGAATGATCATGACACCAGTGCTAGAAAAATAAACAGGAGGGTTAAGCGCTAAGCAGGGAGGAAGAAGGGATTTTTTCTTTGTGCTGTTTGCAGAAGACAGCAGCCCGATGTTGTTTTGAGGAAAGCCGAGGAGGAAACCCGAGCGAATCTTAACACAAGCTCCCCTCGAACAAATCCAGCCTGAAGCTGAAGGCCCTTCGCTGTGTTTGGGTTGAGAGGTTTAACGTTCAACAGATATGGGAGAAGAAGTGTCAGAGCTTACTGAATGACTGCTGCAGTCAGGCTCCATCTGCCAGCGCACACAACTGTTGCTACTGGGCTGTCTAATGGTGTGTAAAGGGCACAATTAAGCTTCCCAGACAAGGTTAATTTTGGATGCTGTTCAGTATCGGTTGAGGCTAATCTCCGCTGCATTAATTCAGTCTGTATTTATTGTGCGATGGATAATCCCTGCCGGATCTAAGACACAATAGACTACACCTAATTTCAGAGGAGTGTCCTCAAGTTGTTTTTGCAAATCTGTGCAGACGGTTGGTGTTTGTCAGCGTCCTCGTGAAGCACATGAATGGACAAACGCCATGGAAATCAAGGTTTTTTGAACACTGTAATTTTGCCATTGAAATATGAAACATGATCTATCAGCTTGTTGCTTTAATGTTTGATTGAATACACTTAATCCAACCTTGTCTCTGAAACTAAAATACATTCTGATACAGCTAAACTCCATTATCATTTATGTTGTGAAACGCATTACCTATCTGAAAGGTAAGACTGTGACATAGGATAAGTCTGAAGGAGTCCATGCGAGGAGGTATGATGGGAAGATGGAGGCATAAGTCAGGAACAGGATGTTCATCCAGTAGATCAGGGTTTACCGGACCATTATTGCCAGACTTAAGTTTCATTTTAACTTGTTATTTCCTTTTACTCATGACTCACTCTTTCTTTCAGTTAAGAACAAGTACGTGGTCTGATTGAGGAACATATCACACTGGAGGTTAGAGGTTAGAATCAAGAATCTAACTACTTGTTAGAGGCTTGGTTAAGTTTAGGTACGAAAATTACTTGGTTAGATTTAGTAAAATAGCACATTTTACGGTACAGTGAGACTATTTCACAACAAGTTTTAAGCTTGTCTTTTGTTTTCTAGATTTTGATTTCCGGCCAGTAAATGTTACTGGTTGGCTGAAAAGGAACAACAGGAAAGTATAAGACAAACGGCAAAGATATGCTGATTTAAAACATATTTGCAGGCCGCCGTATAGCTCGCTGAGTTAAGGCGTTACCATGTGGGCGCAAGTCGTCAGCAGCGGTCATGAGTTCGAGTCCAGCTCAGGACCCTTTGCTGCATGCCACTCTCCTTTCACCCTGTCTCTCTCTATCAATAAAAATGGGAAAAAATACTTGAACAAACATATTTGCAATACCTTACAAACAAACTGGCAGAAAATATGTTCCCCACAAAACATTAAAGTTTAGTTGTATGGGAATTTTTGGAGACAGGGCAGACATGATCAGGATATATCATGTATAATGGATTTATCTACTTGTATATCTACTGAAGTTCTCAAGTGACAACAGATTGTAAAGTTATAATTACCGCTGATGGTACTGCTGGTTGGTTTTCCATCAGAAGGACCTCCAGTACCACGCTGTGAGAACCTGCTGTACTTTCTCTCTCAGTGCCTTCTGTGCTGAAATAACTAAAATTTCAGTCTCCTGAAAGATGCATCCTTAATGGCCTCATATATCCAAAATGAGCCAATTTGGCAGCCTTTGCTTTATTTCGTATTTTTGGCTCCCTGTGCTGCTATGGGCTCCCAAGGAAGCTTCCAGGACTAATGTTCAGCTCACAAACATTAACAGGTGGCGTTGTGCAACACCTGCACTCCTCCGAGGCCTCCCGTCTTAATCTATGTATGATTTTAGCCTGTCAAGGACTCCCATTCAGCCTCCACGACGGAGACGAGAACAAGGGACGACGTTTGCTCTTCCTTGCTGTACTCTCCGCTGACAGTTCACATCAGTCACTGCCTGTGGCACAGCGGGATGACAGGCTGGAATGAAGAGCTTATCTGAGTCGACTCGGCTTTAATGAAGTGTCAGCGTCGCCACCACTGATAGGGAATTATCTTGTGCATCAAGAGTTTTGGCGGTCGTCCAAATCACACAGCCCTGGGACTTATTTAGAGGGTAATTTGGAGTTCTTTTTGAGGTAGAAGTGAAAATTGCATCACGCTCTTTCATTAAATCTTCTGTAGGGAGAAGAAGAAATGATGTTGATTGAATTTATATCTCTATTCATCCTTGAAGAATTGCGTGAGAGCGTATGAGATTTATCTACAGATATGTCTGTTCACGCCTTCGTGTTCCTTCATTTCAATTCAGTGTCATCCGTTTAATAGCAGACACCATCGATGACCTTTAACAGAGAGGTCAGCACTGTAAGGAAGCATTTGCAATACCTCAGCTACCTACTGTAAACCGGTTCCAAACTTATCTGCGCTCCGACCGAACAGAGTCACACTGAATATGGTGTCTTTATCTCAGCAATGCGACTCAGTGTATACACAAGCTGTGACCGTTACAGGCTGCTATTTTTGCTGGCCCTCTGATGTGCCTGAAATGTTATCCTGGAAAATACACACGAGTGTTTGCCGGAAGTGCAGACGAGTGCCAGACACACTCACCCACTTAGGGAACAAAAAACATCCTGTTGATCCTGTGTGTGTGTGCGGTGTGTGTGTGTGTGTGTGTGTGTGTTTTCCGAGGGCTGAGATGAATAATCAGGATCTGTTGTTGTATATTTTTCTCATTTGGTGCATCTCCTGCTCCGTCCTGACGAACCTCCAGGCAACAATATGGGAGGGTTCAAAGTAAGGAAAGTAAGGTGGAGCGCTTCAGGGAATAATGTCGGGGTCCAGTGAGTTTGAGTGAGTGAGTAGAATGTAAACACACCTCCCCGTGTCTCTGGGTGGGCCTGATGCTGTCCTCTTTTCTGTTTTTAGTGCCACTCTCTTACTCCTCTTGTCTGTGTGCGAGGTTTTCACCCTGCTGTAGCTGCGTTAGCCTGCACAGAAATGGAATCACTGCTAATATTCCATTAAGCGAACAAGCAATTGACATGATTTTATTCACCATGTGTCACCACTACTCCAGTTCATGTGATGAATAAAAGAAGTCTAATATTTACAGCAAAATGCAATTTGCACATACAACTATTCACTCTAACTTTAAAGAATGCACTTAATGCTGCAATCACAGCCCCTTGTAATCAGGAGTTGTATTCAAGTAGCTCCATTATGGTGATATCTGCGTCTGCCTTTGGTGTGATGTAAAGCGAAGCATGAATAGGAAATCTGTGGAATATTAGATCATTTGTCTACAAAGCCTCAATTTCAGGATTGAATAGCCGTGAACCGGCCGACTTAATCTAAGAAAAACCTGAGCGGCGATACATTCAAGCTTCTCTCCAGGAGGTTAATGGTCAAAGCTCTCTCTGACTTTCTCAATCAGCTCTTCCCCCTCGAGTGTCTGTGCAACAACAGAGAGAGCACGGGGGGCCGTCTTGTTCCAGCAGAGGGAGGGAGGGAGGCTGGGTGAGACTAGTTCTAGGGGGGGGTGGCGTCTGAACGCGTTCTAGTCATGGGTGGTCTCACTCGCCGTGTGCCGAACTCCATATCTGGAAGAGAAGTTGTGCAGGAGGTGTGAATGCTAACGAGCAGGATGAGCAGCGCTGCTATATTTGCACATCTTCCAGGTCAGCGAGTGACTCCTGAAAGCTCTCCGTGACAAGACTAAAGAGGCTTTGATTCATTCTAAATGACATTTTTTGAAAAAGAAACCGCAACTTTGGTATGAAATGACAGGCGAGATGGCACGAACATTGCCTCGGTTAAAATGACTTACATGCACGACAAAAGAATGCGGCCCGTGTTTGTTGCTGCAGTGTTTTCGTCGTAGCGTTCTTGCTTTCGGCCCTGCAGGAGTTTGCCCCTGCGACTGTGGCGGCATCGCAGCTGAAGGTCAACAAGTCTGCGGTCTGTTCAGCCAATCAGAAGTAATGTGTTAACAGGGGGGAGTGCACCCCAGCTCGCTTCGCCTGATCCAAGTTGGAAACATGGCAGTGATTTTTGGTCTAACACATGATTTTGAACCATAAGATTATCAAATTAAGCCCCGAAATGTCAAAGAAAATCTGATCATCTTAGCATATGCTGCAGCTGAATAACCGCCGCTGATGTGATCCGCTCACATTTTTTGCATTAGTCCACTTCTGCAACATTCCCCCCACACCGCTGAGATTTCTTAATGACCCTTGGGTCGAAATCGGGAAAATATTTGAGACAATATTATGCTTTCCAACGCTCGCTTTCCCTCCCTCCTTTCTGTGCTTTTTGTCTTACACACAGTATTTCATTGCCTTCCGTGCCGCTGGGAGTCTGCTGTCGGCCGCCGTGTTTAAATCTTGGAGTGAGAACACACAGAGCGGCTGGTGTTTACAGTACAGCCACACCGGTTAAAAATACCCTCCCCTGGAAGTACAGTCGCAGTGTTCACTCCGAAAACAGCAAGAAAAATAAGTCTCACTGCAAAACAAGTTCCAAGTGTGGGGATTCCAGGATGGCTGAGTCATTTCTGTTTACCAGGTGTGTGCTTAGAAAGTTTGCATATCTTTTCTAATCATCAACTGGTTATTCTGACCTCAGGTTGTCCTTAAATTGAATAATTGGCTCGACATTTTACATTGCACCTGCCTGAGGCCCCATAATATCATGCGTCGCCCGAGGCTCTACAATTCAGTAAATAACTGAGATTAAAGCTAACTTCCACTGCCCTGTTATTGTCCCATCACATTCTGAGGTTTCTCTCATGTTTTTAACTCTGTCTCTTATATATATATATATATATGTGTGTGTGTGTGTGAGGCATCATGGTACTGATTGGATGCAGGAAAACAATCTCAGTCTATATGCGCTAAAGAAAGTTATACCCTGCTCTCATGCAAAGGCTGGTTATGCACTACCATAATGCACACATGCGCCCACACACTCGCTGCAGGCCTTCGCTTAGTTCAAAGGTAGCCTTGCTAAATGATCCAAGAGAGGGACGGTTCACTTGTTTGTTGTTTAATGTCATAGAAGAAGGAAGGCGGACACAGAGAAGCATGAATTAGAGGAACATTTTTCCTACATGTTTTGTGTTAAATACAGGGCATGTATATGATACTGATATTCCCTCTTAACATCCTTTTCCTGGCATTGATTAAACCCGAAAAACTCATCATCAAAGTTCTATATTTAGATGTTTCTTACATGAAAATAATCAATTCATGCCTTAAAATGGCTTAGATGCATGGATCTGCTATCCCTGCAGCTTTCTTCACTCATCCCACCCTACTCGCTGCAGCCCGAACACACCTGCTCACTTGTGATTTTGCTACAACACTGTAAGGCCAATGTTGCAATTTCCACATCTGCGAGTACACAAGGGTCTGCAAGGGTCTATGTCATGAAAATGTTGTCATCCGCCCAAGTTTGCAAGAGGCTGTGCAGACCTCCCTGCAGATGTCAGCTGTAGTGTGCACGCTCATGTTCATGCACGGAATGATGGTGACTTACTGCACATGTGTGGAACAGGGTCCTTGTAGCTGACTCCAAACAGATTAGAAAGAGGTATAATAACAACATCTACACATCCATGTTGTTCTCAACTGACCATGTGCACATCCACAAGGGAGCATAATCAACGACTGTTCCACACTGCATAATCACAAGTTGTAATATTGGAGTAATTCAGCTGTACATGCTCGAACCAGAAACCAACAAAAAGACACAGGGCAGTGGTGGCCTAGTGGTTTGTGAAGCAGATCCGGTTCGAGTCCCCGGACTGGGAAGTGGTTGAGGTGGGAAAGTGAGAGTGACCGCTTGTCCCAGTCACCACCACTGTGGGCCCTTGACCAAGGTCATAATCCCTGACTGCTCCCCGGGCGCTGCACCGTGGCAGCCCACTGCTCCTAGTATGTATAGTTAAATGGTAAATGGTCTGCACTTATATAGCGCTTTTATCCAAAGCGCTTTACAATGTGTTTCGCATTCACCCATTCACACACCAATGGCGACAGAGCTGCCATGCAAGGCGCTAATCTACCATTGGGAGCAACTTCGGGTTCAGTGTCTTGCCCACGTACACTTCGGCATGTGGGGGGGACCGGGGATTGAACCGCCAACCTTGCCATCAGTGGACAACCCTCTCTACCACCTGAGCCACAACCGCCCTTTTTAGTTAAGGTTAACTTTGAATAGGATGGGTCAAATGCAGAGAAGGAATTTCTCCAAGGGGATCAATAAAGGTTAGATTATTATTATTAAACAGACTCGAAACTGCAAGAACTTAGAAAGAACTGAGCTCTGTAACCTGCTCTGCATCTCCGCTTGAGGATAGAGGCTCAAGGCGAGCTGCTTTTGATTGAACTGTGATCGAGTTGC
Organism: Chromis chromis; assembly: GCA_900302755.1. Classification (NCBI taxonomy): domain Eukaryota; kingdom Metazoa; phylum Chordata; class Actinopteri; family Pomacentridae; genus Chromis; species Chromis chromis. Next base: position 802 of record OMNN01083210.1, on the reverse strand, counting down.
ATTATGGGTAATGTTTAACGCCAGGTTTTGACAAGGACGAAAAACATGTATTGTACTTTATTTTAGCAACTGACAATACTTCAGGAGTGCAATTTTAACTGGCAGCGTACTTTTATGATTGTTTTAAACTTTCTGTATACAGCATGGCTGGTTGTCTTCCTCTGTCAAGTCTTTATGTTATGCTAAGCTAACTGACTGCTGGCTCTACCTTCATAACTACTGTAGAAAGATTAGTGGTGTTAATCTTTTCTTGTGCAGTAAAGATCCATAACCTAATCTAAGGGCCGTGTTTCAGAAGTCATTTTGTCATACCTTAATGAACTCTGTTATACCTGACAGTAAAGTGTCTGAATCACCCATACATGATGCCCATAGGTAAAGGTTACCGTAGGTCAGGGGTAGAGATGTACACACCTTCCCAAAAACACACGCACGTGATGTTTTGAATGTCTTCAATGTGGATCATCGTTACCTCCACCTCAGATTTCCACCATTTGTCTCTCTTCAGCCGTCTGTCAGCGGCCTCTCTGTCTGCTCTGTTTTCTTTAGCTCGCTCTTCTCTCTTTCCTTTATCCTCCTTCAATCCCTCCTTTTCACGTCGTCCCAGCGGTTCTGTTTTCCACTCCGTCTGCTGTCACTGTCTTTCTGCTCTTTCCCATTCCCAGCATTCCTTCTCTCTGTCCTTTTTTTTTCTGTCTCTCCTGACTGGAGCCTTTCTCTTATTCCAACCCCCTCCAACTCACTTACTGCTATTTTCCTTTGACCTTTACCACCTCTCCACCTCCCACCCTCACGCTAACCC
>OMNN01083208.1:0-20927 GCA_900302755.1 Chromis chromis | reverse complement strand
GTTGGCAGTGGATCCTTTGGGTACTCTGGCTTGTGCAGTGGGGCCTCTGTCAGTCCAACTTGTTCCACTGCATCCTGTTGATGCTTGATCAGAATGGGGTCTAGGAAGTTTGGAGGTCAAATCAACATCTTGGGGCCATTGTCATGTTCCTCAAGATGTTCCTGATTGTTTGATATTGTTGCCATGTGGTGGGGTGCATTTTCCTGCGGGGTAGGCCAGTGACATTTGGGATTTCCATTAGCATGAGGGAGTGTGCTTGTTCTGGGACAATGTTTATTTGGGTGTCACGGATGCCAAAATCCAAGGTTTTCCAGCAGAACACCACATAGTACCAATATGATCAATGTTATTCACTTCACCTGTCAGTGGTCATAATGTTGTGGCTGATAGGTGTATATATTAAGAGGAAAAAAGAAAATGAATAAAAGCATAAAAAGACCAAGAAAAAAGGCAAAAACTAAGACAAAAAAACAGTAAATGTGTTGTGTGTGTGCGCCATGTGTATTTGTATTTATATTTGTCCATGTGCCAATTAATTTAATGCACACCAGCAAACAATCTCAGAAAGATAACCAACATTTAATTTTATTTACGTGGAAACAATCTCAGGCAGATTTCATGTTAAACTCTGAATCAGCTTTATATTAATGCAGAAACACAAAACAAAAAGAAATCAGTTCAGTGCATTTTAGTCATGTAATTGCTCTCCTGGGCCAAATGTGAGCCCAGCCAGTTTGGCGTAAATGTCGAAGTGCTTGGAACCCAGGTAGGTGCCGAAGAAGGCCTGCAGCAGCATCACCGCCCTCATCCTCCTCAGCACTGGTCTGGACAGATCCACGCTGAAGCGCAACAGGGTGCCCTTCTCCGGCATCGGGGCGGTGTAGTACCTGGAAGCGAGGGCGATGTTCAGGGGTAAAGCCAGCAGGATGGGGTACAGACCGCCGCCCACCACTCCCACCAGCGCACCCCGTATCACGCAGCAGGTGGGACAGTTGAGGTCTCCGGACAGCAGCGGGTTGGACACGGTGGCGTTGTACAGGGCGCATGTGGTGAGGAAGGGCAGCACCGCCATGGGCAGGATGGAGGAGACCCGCGCCTGCTTCACGTTCAGAGCTCTGCGGTACAAACTGTTGGAGATCAGTCCTGCAAGTCCCGCGTTCCCCCCCAGATACAGGGGTCCGTAGGTGAAAAGTTTCTGATCAATGTCAGGCAGTTTCTCGAAATTCTTCATCAACATTTCCGCAATCGCAGCCCTGGTGAGCCTGCTTCCAGGCGCGCTCTCCTTCTGGGTGTTTTCCGACATCCTCAGGGTCGATGTTGAAACCAAACCCTACTAATAATCCAGAAATCCTTTGGGTTACTCACTATTATCACATTTAGGTGAGTTGATTCTCACCTACAGGGAGCTGACATGTCTTACCCACAAGCCAACGCGCGTAAATGGGTTTTGTTGCTCTGAGTTCAAACTGACAGGCACAGCTAAGAAGCTCTGCAGCCTTCTCAGTGTTAATGCCAAGTAAGTTTTCACATAGAGACTTTTTGAAGAAAGATAAAAACAAACATAAAGATTACAAAGAAAGCACGTGTTTCAAGACAAATAAGACCTACTGTAAGTGTTGAAATCAAATATGCAGCAAGTGAAGCAAATCCAAGGGAATATAGACAATAGTAATATTTACATTGTGCAAGAATGTGCAGATTATTCACGTGAGAATGTGCAAATTGACATAATGTGCAATAAGACCAACATGCTTAGTTTTATTTTCACTTTGAAGCTTTTTGTGCTTTTCTCACTTTTATTATAAATACCAGCAATGTTGCACCTTATTGTAAATACCAACATTTTAAAATCTATCTACCTATCTAGTATTTGGTGCAAACAACTTGATATGTGCAAAGGACAATAATAATCCTATTTATGAAGCTAATGTAACGCACTGAGTCGGTGTCTATGTTGGAGGGAGGGGGGACAGAGGCAGTGTCACTGGGGGGTTTCTGGCCTTGTTGCTGTTTCTAGATCATGGAGGCTTGAATAAGTAAAAAAAAAACATTGAGCTTGGAGGTCAATATACAGCAGATGACATACTATACAGTACTATATAACAGGAAAGTGTCCAATTAATAGAATCAATGAGAAAAGACAACCTTCAAGTGATAATAAATTGCACTATAAATGACCCACGTACCATTTCATACTGTCTTTGTATGTTCATTTTTTGCCTACTTCAGTTTGTTTGAACACATGCAAGTGATGAGATTAATCCCATCACTATTAATCTCAGTGATTAATGGGTGCAGTGATGGTACAATTGTTAAGTCCCTGGGCTACTGATCAGAAGGTCACAGGATTGAACCCCAATGCGGCCATTGTTGGGGCCTTGAGCAAGGCCCTTAACCCTTCCTGCTCCAGGGGCGCCATACCATGGCTGACCCTGCGCTCTGACCCCAATTTGGATATGCAAAAACAACATTTCACAATGCTGTAAAAATGTATTCGTGACAATAAACCTTTCTTCTTCTTCCATTTAGCGATGCAACTAGCAAAGACAACTTGCTTTTTATTGTGTGAGCTTTCATATGACATTTATGTGAACAGAGAAAATCTACATATTTGCTAAACTAAAATGCATACAAACACAAAAGCGTAATAACACTTCAGTTTGACACGGGTGAATGATCGTAAATATTTTAATAACAGCTTTCTGCTTAGCTCTGTTACTTACTGATCCCTCAACAGATGGCAACATTAATCACTTATAAGGTTTTTCTAATTAAATGAAATTAGAATGTTGCTCCATCTAGGATATTGAATCTGAATGTAGTTTTTGTAACAAACTATATGCACTATACCAGGTAATGCAATTAGAGCAATTTTAGGTTAATGTAAACGCACACCTCAACTGGATTAAGTGGGAAATTCATGCCCACACAGACACACCTCATGTGTACACAATTACAAAAACAGATAAAAACACAAAGGACGCAGCCATATGATAATTTTATTAGTTTTTATACAAAGAAAACATTATACCTGATTCATTCACCAGGTTTAAACCAACCACAGAAAAACGGATCACTGCAGAGATGCTATCAAACCTGCAGAGAAGAAGAAATTACAAAAAAATTTTTAAGACTATTTGACAATATCCAAATTTAGCAATATGTTATTTTGGGGGAAAACGTTTCACAATGTAAGTTCTGAATGTGAAACTGGTTATCCATAATTCTCTTAGTAACGACTTTATAATTATTGTTGTTGCTGGTATTTGTTTTTATTATTTTCTTGTTTTGTTAGTGTTAAAGGGACATGCTGCCTAATTGTGCCTGACAGGCTCAGCTCAGGGCAACAAATCCCACAGCCCTTGCAGTGGGCGTCGTCATTGCGTTACGTCATGGAATTTGTTTCAGAACGTTTCATCGAATTCTCGGGAAGGTCGCCATTTTTGAAGACGACGAGTCGGAGGCATTTTTCCAGTTTCCTTGTTCATAATTGTCCTATGACCGATTAATCTGCACATTCGAACCTCATAATTGTTAAAGAAAGGTAAGGCAATTTCTATTGTCTAAACTAATACGGAAATAAACCCGTTAACTACAGTTGGCGTGTTGATACTCTGTTGGCTGTTCGCAAGTTCCCTTTTCCGACATTCGACGTCTCGCCAACATGGCAGATGCTGATGTCGAGAGCTAGCCGTGGCTAGCTATGAGGATTTAGCTCCTCCAGTATTAAAACGTAAACAGGCAAACTGTTGCACAGTTTTCTACAGTGCAGCCAGTCACCACTTACAGTTGGATGGCATATTGCAATATATAGTGTGTAAAGTTTGGTTCGCTAACGTTTATGTTGTGTGGGTGGCTAATCTAGTTCGTCGCAGCTTGAGGGCACGACAACAAGCTAACAACAGCTAGCATCGGCCATCTAATTTAGTAGTTCACCTCCAAACAGTTAACCGATTATAACAGAATACCTAACGAATATATCAAGTTGTATTTGCAAAATCTCTAAGCGTTGGATAAATACAAGTGATAAGACACGGGAGTTGATGTGGACGATGTCATGCCGTTAAAGGCCTTCACGGTTAACGAGTTGTTGTTGAACGTCGACCAAACGTTCAAGTTGGCCTTGACTTGTAACCTGTTTATCAACATGCGGTATTGCAGGTATTACCCTGCATCTGTAGTCGGATAGCGTTCTGGAATAATGAAGTTATTTGACATGGTTTAAATAAGTAAATAACGGTGTTTGCTGATTGCTTTTTTACAGTAACGATTAATTTATCCCTCGTGATAAACATGGCGGAATCATGGCGTATTCTTAAGGCCAAAGGTCGCATTTTAAAACTGTATTTAAATCTGCAATATGTAAAGATTTAAATTACAATATTGTAATTAATAATACATAACACTGTAAATCCCCGCACACGAGAAACTCAAGCCAGGGCCTTGTTTTTATGGGTGAAGGCCTTAAAAATGTTATCTGTATCAAAGTTGATGCTGATTAGATATATGGTTGTAGCTCCAGTGCAGTGGGTGTTGTTGTTTATCCTTCTGTACAGCTCTGTTTTAACGGGCTGCAACCACATGTAATGCAATACTTAGTCTTTTGCTATGGGGGAGGGGCAACTCTTAACAATCATGTGATATCCTGCAATGTACAGAAATAGTGCAACCATTAAAAACAAAAGGAATTAATGCCTTTATATGATTCAGTAGAATTCAGTTTGTCATTTTGATTTTGTATTTTATGTCTTTCAGATGCGGCACTCAAAGCGAATGCGCTCCCCAGGCGTCTGGCTTGATGAGTACAGCTGGGAAGAGAGAATGGAGTGTCATAAGCGAAGGAGACGAGATTCGCACAGCAGCGAAAGAGAAAATAAATCAAGAAGAACTCTCCTTCACCACAAGACATATGAGGGGTATATATCAGCATTTGTAGTGTAAAGTACCTGCTCAGATTGTTAGACCATGTACAGGGTTTTGGTTACTTATGTCTCACATTTAACAGAGTTTCACAATATATAAACAACTCAGGCTGCAACAACGAGGAATCATTAAAATTGATTCTAAAAAGAGTTGGGAACTAATTTGGCGATCTATTCGTTGGGTCTCGATTCTTTGTCTTGTGTTGAACACGCTCAGACATGTCCCCCAACCATAAAATAAAAACAAACCAGCATCCACAGAAAAAAAAATCAGGATCAAAGTCCTCCAAAGTATCACGAAAACAAGGGTAGGTGCACACATTGTTCGAGCTTCGAGGAGATAGCACAAGTTTGCACAGTGTATTTAGAATTTCACAGAAATATAATTCTACAATATCTTGCACAACTAAATATACCAGATGATTGCATCCATTCGTATTTGTGCATCTTGTAGTGCTCTTTGTGGTCTCCAGTTTCTGTAGGGTATTTTTGCATTTATGTGCAGCTTAGTTGGGAGCAAGTGTCGTTAAATAGATCTAATCTTATGTTCGATTAAAATAGCTTTGAACATGACATTTTGCAAATGTGTTGAGGTAGGCTTTTTGTTTTTACACATGAGGTAATCTTAATGCGCTGCGCTGCTCTTACCACCAGAACTCTCTCTCGTGGATTCGTCCTTCAGCAGTACTCGGTGTGTTTATGTGTTTGGGAGGAGTGGCTTAAGTTTGAGACCTGAAGGGAGGGTGTGGTTTTTTTTCTGTTGTATGCTTTCACAATCTGGCTTACACTTGCGGTTTCAGCTGTCTGACAAACTCCAGTTTTAAACTGAGGAGCTTAGAAATACAGATAAGTTAGGATTTTAAATATGAAGAGTTCCACTTAATCCTGTGAACTATTACTAGATCCATCTACTTTTGCTGCGTTAAAGAAGGACCAGCATGGATTTGCTGGGCAGATAACTAGTAAATATCTGCTTGTTGTAGCCGGTCGTGATACAGTAACTAGCAATAATAGTATTGCAAATGCAAAATGTGAAAGGAAAATACTAATTTTTAACTAACAGTTTAACCCTTTAAGACCGACGGTAGTGGCGGCGCTGCCATCTATTGTTCAGTGCGGTAGAATTGCAACTAAAATAAGACAGAGCGATAATTCTTTTTGCATATAAATCCTGAGGAGTTACACTTTCATATCACCATCCAACGTGTCCCAGAGCGCTGTTTCCTTCCACTAATATGTTGCTAAAATACAGTATAAAGCGCCACAACAAAAACATTATAATCTAGACCGCGGGTGTCACATCGCTAAGTTCCGATGTCACTTCATCACATTGTGAGCATGAACTATCACGTGGTTCCAGACTCTCACCACACACTCCCTACACTATCCAGCCACCCACATATATATATGGAACTGCAAAAACCCGTTCCTCTCGGTGTTATCATGAACAGTGTTTTGCCACAAGCCCTGTCACAGCTAGTGTACATGTTGTCTCTCTGCAAACTGGTTCTTTCTGTATATAGTTATGTCTCATTGTATATGTATTTTGATTTTTAAAAAAATGGCACTACAGCATGTTAAAATGTAAAGATATGCTCTGGCTACTTGTTCTATGGTAGGTCTTAATGAGTTAAATTTTCTGCTGCAGTATTTAGAGGTTTTCACTGCCTGTAGATTATGTGGAGGGAGTGGTTAATCTCAGAGTCCACAATACGTATATATCTAATGGTTACTTATGAGCATTAAGTTTTAGCTTTTTCACAACATTTGCATAACACAGCATGCCAGCTATGGTGTGTGAAGTCACACTGTCCGCTGTGTGTATCAGCCATGCCTTTGCGTAAACTGGCAATGAGACAGAGCTGAGGTAAGGATATAGACAGAGAGGCAACACTCAGCACTCACAACCAGGTTTAAACAGTGCTCTTGGTCTCTAATGCTGCTCGCATTACTGGACATTATGATGGGCTGATATTACATTATTGAAACGATAACGATTCATTTTTAATTAATTATCAGCTAATAATATATCAGCAGTGATATATTGTGCATTCTAAGGACTGTTGTTAGAATGATGACCTTCGAGTTAGACTGTTGAGGCGTCAATTTCGTTAACAACTTATCGGCTCCATATTAAAGACCTCGCAGATCTTTCTGTGCTTTGTCTTTACCTAATTGCAGATTTAGTTAATCTAGCAACGTTTTCTACAGTGTTTTTTCAGTTCCCCTTTTTGTGGGCATGCTTTATGGCCGGTGAGGTTTCCAGATCTACTCTAATTTTAATTCTGTAGAGAGGCAGACTTCTTCCTGGAAGACAACTGACACCACCAGGGTGCCAAGGCCCTAAGGGTTTCTTGGTCTTTTTTAGATGCTTAACTGCTATCATGACCTACTGGGTGGAAGTTTGTTGGAAGTGACTTGACACATTCTGAGGAAGAACAACCTTGTTGAAAAAATAATGGGACAGCTAGGAGAAAGGCATATATAGGGAAAGCATTTTCATCTAAGGAATATACGCTTATTAAAATTCAGTTATTTTTTTAATCTTTGCATTTTATTTTGGCAGAAGTTGTACCACGTAGGTGTTAACTGCTAGTGTGCCAAGATTTGCAGGTGTGGAATCCCAGATTGTATTACACACCATCCAAAAGTGCTGAAAAGTTTTTAGCAACTTCAAATGCCTCACACCTGCTCTGCCAATGTGGCTCTCTGTCAAGTTGAATGCTTTTAAAGAAGGGAATGCTTCAGTTTGCCAAGGAGTCAGTTGTATACAAATGAAAGTTACACATATATGGGCCATTAGATGTTGGCTTTTCGACTCGTAAAAGTACTATTTGTGTAGTAATAATCTGTTATTTAATTGCTTTCTGGACTAAAACCTCGTAATGAAGAGGATGCTTGGTGTTTGGTGGCCCTAAATCAGTATGTTGCTAATTACAAATCTTACATAAAAGGCTCAGGGATAGTGTGTCAGGCGGCAATAGGCGGTCCATTAGCACCATCACATCCACTCTTCACTTTCGAGCTTGATCACAGACAAGGAACTGTGCTGTTCCCTACGTGACCTTTTTTTTCTTTGTTTTTGATCTGTGTGTGTTTCCTTTTGTTTGGCCACAGGCACTATCTGGAGACCCGCAGTCTGAACCAGAGGCTGGACTCTCGGGAAGGACACGCCCGGGACCACAGTTTGGACATGGCCTGTGACGACGTTAGTCACGAAAGCACCTGCAAGGACAGAGACCGCGACTGGCACCACTACAGCAAGTCATCTGGGCGTAGTGGGCGCAGCAGGCGAAGCAGCCGTAGCCGCAAGCAAAGAGACCGAAGGCGCAGACGTAGCCCCTCTCGGCCCAAGTCACCCTCGGTACGGGAACCTCCTTCTCCTCTCTCACCCCTCTTCTGTCTATACCACCAAATCGAATGGGTCATTATCACTGGTGTTTAGCCAATGCTTAACACCCATCTCTTTGTCTTTCTGTATCTCTGTGTGTGTTCTACTCCTCACTGTTAAGCATGATTTCCTGTAATGACAAGTAGGGAATTTGGGGCTCAGGAAGTAAGGAATTGTGAGTGTTTATAGTTTTGCAAGACAAAAGTGGACCCAGTATTTTTGATTTTAGTGGGCAGTTATGGGAAGTGATACTAAAGCATTAACCTGTATAGCAAGAGTTAAAATCAGTTTTTTTCTGTACTACTTTGAGAAAGTCTCTCATCTGAAAATCTTGTTGCCATGTTTTTCTTCTGTAACACACACTATGTGGTGGCTGCCGGCCAATTTCTCTGACGGGGCTGAATTTGAATTTGCTGCTCCGTCCTCCCGTCCATTCGCCTGCCGGTGTTACTGAACGGGCTGAATCTATCCACCCCTACACCTCCCCCCCTTGGCCTGGTTGAATGAATGACGATGTCGCATTGTGGTGGCCGGGTGCTGGCTGACTGATGGGTTATTGATGTGATGGCGGATTGCGGCGGTTCCGGTGCAGAGGAGGAGCCATCACCGCAGGAGCAGGAAAAGATCCAGGAGTGTTGTGGATGATGACGAGGGTCACCTCATCTATCACAGTGGAGACATGCTGAGAGCGAGATGTATAGAATATATACCTTTTTTTTCTACTGTTGTTCACATTTGTCTCTCACTCTCTTGTCTGGTTTTTATTTCCAAACATTAATATAGAGACTGAAGTATTTGGGCCAGTAGACTTAAATTATTTGGTTAGAAATTGCTCGTCAGTGTAACATAACTTAGCTTTGAGTTGTATGTCAGTGTTCAGAAGTCTGTTATTATAGTGTAGCTTAACAGAGCATTGTAACATCAGGCAGTGAACTCAGCAAAAGGACTGTTTCATTTTGTCAGTGCTGTGTGCCTAACTTCAACTCTCTATTTTCTATAGATGAGATTGTGTGTACTCTAGGAGAGGGTGCCTTTGGGAAGGTCGTCGAATGCATTGATCACTCAAAGTAGGTACCATTACAAAAATACTCTAGAATGTATTTTTTCTCATTTGCTGACTTCTCCTTCGTATGGCTTAAAAATGTAATCTGAAAAATGTCCTGTGTTTCAGTGATGGGGCTCGAGTGGCTCTGAAGATCATTAAAAACATAGACCGCTACCGTGAGGCAGCGATGTCTGAGGTAGAGGTGCTTCAACAGTTAAAGTCCCTCGACTCTGATATGAAGTAGTAAGTAACTGCATATCACACCAGTTTTTCTACAGGGCAGTGAGAAAATACAACATGGTTTGTTTTGGCGTACAGGCTTTTTTAACTTTGCGTCTTTCTTCCTTTTATCTCCTTTCAGTGCTTGTGTGCACATGCTGGACTGGTTTGACTACCACGGTCATGTTTGTATTGCTTTTGAGCTGCTTGGCCTCAGCACATACGATTTCCTCAAGGAAAACAACTTCCAGCCTTTCCCCATTGAACACATCAGGCACATGGCGTACCAGATCATTCGAGCTGTGCGATGTGAGTAATAGTCGTACTTTGTTTGTGTACAGAAGTTCTAGTGTATTTTTAAAAAACGGCTGTTGTAAATACATGTCATCTTGTCTTTCAGTTCTGCATAAAAACAAGCTGACTCACACGGATTTGAAGCCTGAGAATATTCTCTTCATAGATTCAGACTACGATATGGAGTACAACCGTGAAATGGTAAGTGTACTAAATATTTATCAAGAAGGTCGCACAGGCCGAAGTGCTGGCAAAAGTACAGAAATTCTTGTTTGTTCCAGCAGCTGAGAGTTTCATGATTGTGTTTGTCCTCAGAAACGAGATGAACGAACCTTGAAAAACCCAGATGTGAAAATCGTTGACTTTGGTAACGCCACATATGATCATGAGCACCATACCTCTGTGGTATCAACACGTCACTACAGAGCTCCTGAAGTCATTTTAGGTAAGTGGCTGTTGAAATGAGCTGCAGTAAAGCTGTAGACATATCCTTGAGTGGTAACTTGTTAGTCATTTGTCATTGTATCTTTCAGATTTAGGCTGGGACCATTCCTGTGATGTCTGGAGTGTCGGCTGTATACTCATTGAGTACTACCTTGGATCTACACTCTTCCAGGTAGGTGGCAGTAAAGAGCATAATAATATAAATATAGTTACCAGTTGCACATATTAATTTGGCTTATTTGGTTTTCTCATTCAGACACATGACAGTAAAGAGCATCTTGCTATGATGGAGAGAGTCCTTGGTCCCATACCGACAAACCTCCTGGAGAAAACCAGGTAATGGTCTTGATTTATCAATTTGTCTGTTCTTACTTGTGAAAAATATTTTTATTATTTCAAAGTTAACATTTTTATTGTCAAAACAATATGTATTTGTAACTGAGTGAATTAATCTGAACAATTGCGTGTTTAGGAAACGACGATATGTTCACCGGTGTAAACTGGACTGGGACGTGCACAGCTCTTCTGGGAGATACGTCAGGAAACACTGCAAACCCCTCAAGGTAAGACAAAAACTACCTGAGATAGGAAAATACAGTGACTCACAACAATCACAAGTGGAATTAGTCCTGCTATAATGCAATAAAATACACCGTAAATCCAACAAGGCCAGAACCTTTAGGTACCGGAACACTTTAGGTTTACGTTAGGATTCCTTCAAGCCTTGATCTGCGTTTCCACCATTAGTCTAAAGCCAGGTGAAGTTTTGGCAAACTAATTGGACCTTTAAAAATGCAGCCACTATTTTACCCACCCTTTTTGTGCTCAACAGCACAGTATAGTGGTAGCCTTAGTTTTAAAGTACACCTTCTCATTGTGGATTTCCTTTACAAATTCCTGCTGGACTGGTCAGCACATTGAACAAAAAATGTATTTACAATAGCACCTGTGAATGCTAGCACTGCAGGCCTCACCCTGTACATTCCTGAAGCTTCAGGAGGTAGTCCTCAAAAGCAGCAACTTTCTTGGGGGTTAGACAGGAGCTGCATTTCCACCCAAATAACCTGAAAATTTTAGTCCCAGGAACCTTTTTCAAGGAATGAAGAGGTTCCTTCACACCAATGGTTGTCTGCACCACAGTCTACAGACCTAAGAAATTCGGGCAAATCAGTCCGCTGATTTAAGAAAATAACTAATTTCCTTAGGAGTTCATTTTGGTCCCTGTAGGGGACATGCACCGAGTTCCTCCAAAGTTTCCTATTCTTTGGGGAAAGTTCCTGTGACGAAAATGAAGATATATTCTTCCTGGAATTTTATTTCAGACCCTGGTTCCTCTAGTTGAAATGCAGGCAGAAGACCTCACTTCCTCAAAAGGTCCTCAGTCCCCAGAAAAGACGCAGCTTAAGTTATGTTATGGACAGATTTCTTAACTTGTTTGAGCTCAGCTGATGGTCACAAAACAGCTTCAGGTGTAGGCACACTTGGTAAAAGGGAAATGCACGACATGCATGTTAATCAGAAAGTGTAGGAGTTAATAGAATATATCTAAGTGAGGCTTGTTTGTTCCAGTAGCGGATTCTTTTGGAAAGAAACATACAATTCTTCCGTGGTGTTTCATTACCATTATAAACTGCTGCCTCAAAATTAGTTTGAATCAACACTTAAAAGTCTCATTGGCAAAAATGTTTTTACTGCATGGCTCCTCTCTGTTTATTGTGGTAGGTCATAAATAAAATTGAAAACTGCAATTAAAGTAGAACCCTAGGTTAATAGCATCTTTTAAAGAGACTGATTTATTGTTGTCCTTTCTTTTCCCATCAGCATTACATGATGTCAAAAGGTGACAACCACCAGCAGCTTTTTGACCTGATACAGAAGATGATGGAGTACGACCCAGCTAAGCGCCTCAGTCTGGAACAGGCCCTCCGACATCCATTCTTCTCCTGCTATTATAAGAGGAGCAGCAGTAAAAGCAGTAGAAGCAGCAGTAGCAAAAAGGACTGAACTCCTGAACCTGTAAACCTCTGACCTGCACCCTCGGTCAAGGCCTGGCTGTCACCATGACATTTATCACAGTACTCAGTGCCAGCCGCTACTTCCTGACTCTCCAGGAGAGGTGAACCTTAACTGACTGTATCAGTCCACTGCCCTGCTTTGCTGTGTCCTCTCTAAGCCAGTGTTTGGTCTCAGTCATCATGTTCCATTAAAATCTCTTGCCTATTTTCATGTGATTACATCCCCCGAGTGATGTTTATTTATTTGATATTGTTATTCCAATTGTAGCTCATGAGCATATACTGGTAACACTGTTATTTTATTTTTTTTTGTCTTTTTTTCTGTGTTCTCTCTGTGCATTGTGAAGTAGGTGATGGGTAATGGAACAGATTGAGAAATTCTTGCATCAGTCTCACCGGTAATTTATTCAGCATTGCAAATGTACAAAAAGCTTTTGGGGGCAGGAAATCCTTGTATATAGACTTTGTTCAGGTATTTTGTTTTTTCACTGACTGGTAATGTAACTTTTGCAGTATCATACATTTTCAATAAACGTGACAACAGAACTGTTTGTGCTCTTTGGGTGAGCGAAGTGTTTATTTGCTGTAGCTGCATTAGTCCAGAGGATGGCAGTAAAGAGCCTTTATATTACTGCAGAAGTCTGATCAACACTGAAAGATTGTCGAGAGTGTTCAACTCAAGTCTAGTTTTACTTTTCAGATTACTTTTTAAAAATGTGAGTTCTGAGGACTTTCCTGTTATGAGATTTTAGCTTGGTCAGTGTTAATTTTAAATCTGCAGTGTAGGAAGGAGAAGGTGTGTAATATTAGATTATTCATTCAAGATCTGGGAACACGAGGATATAGTGTTATTGTCTTGACATTTTCGATAAAACATTATTGGGATCCTTGTTTTTTGAATGATGTGTCACTTATTGGGACAATCTCTGTCTGCAATGGCGATTTCTTTGTTTAATGTACACCACGACAAACCTCCCAACTAACTAACTGGGGAAGTGGTGGCAACAGGTTAAGCCCCTCACTATTGATAGAAAATCAGGGGATCGAACCCCACTGTGAGCAAGGCCCTTAACCCCTGACTGCTCCCCGGGCGCTGCACCGCGGTAGCTCACTGCTCCTGCTATGTATAGTAGGATGGGTAAAATGCAGAAAATGAATTTCCCCAGGATGATTAATAAAGGTTAAATCATTATTATTAAAGTTTCGTCATTTAAATAATATAAGATATTCTGCAGATTTCACAATTAATCACATTTACAAGGAAGCTTCATGAAGCCCATGCTTATTCCACGCCTATAAATTTCAGTCGAGTGCATTTGGAATAATTATGGTGACAAATAATTAAACTGAATGACATCGGGTCCCTGAGAGTGATCACAAATCGGACAACCCAAATCAGCGTCACTCACAGCTGTCAATCTGCAGCCTCCCACGTGGTCAGCAGGGCGGGCGCATTTCAACCAGTTGAACGTGCAACCTTTAGGAAGGCAAACAACTGGATCCATTGGTAGTTGCACTTGCGCATCCATGTGGGACACTCCCCAACAGGAAACAACGACCTGCAAGTCAGGAGGCGCCTCTTCTCTGGTTGGCATCCAGATTACTCCCATCTGTGCTTGGCGTAAACCCGGTGCGCGCTGCTGCTGCCTCTTACTCCAAGACTAATTTAAGGCAGCGCTTTGAACCCTGAGCCCACTGTGCTGTAGTCGGCTGTTGTGAATGTGTTAGGTGCGCTGCTTTAGTCAGTCCACGGAGCCTGACTGCAGTTTGACTACAGAGCTACATCCGCACGACACGTTGTTTTGGTACTTTTCTGTTCACTGAGGGGAGTTTAAAGCGCAGGATTGCAGCATGGATACAGCGAGCGACTCTATGGGAGAAAGTAAGCCGGTGTGTCAGTGTGCCCCCAAGTCTGCGGTCCAGCGGTGGCTGCCAGGTTTTCCCATCGCGCTGTGCCTGCTGATGTCCCTGAGCTCCATCACCGTGTGTCTCCTGATGAGCTTTAAGACTTACCAGCTGGAGAACCGACTGCAGATGGAGATGGACAAAGCGTCCATCTTCCAACCCCCGCAAAGTTCTTTTCTAAACGAGGATGGGAGCCTAATTTCAGAGCTGAGCGCCCCAATCGGGAAACTCGTGGACGAGGTACATGTCATCTATTTTGGATGTAAACTAAATTATTGTTATAAATCCCTGTTTTGTGCTCATGAATCCCTGACAGAGTCTCCACTCGCCTGTGCGTAAACTGTGCGTAATAACAGGGAACATGTGCAGTGAGGTTTGGAAATGCACGGACTTGGCACTTTTTGGCAGTTGTACCCTAATTATTCTCCCTAAAATTGGTTCTTCTTAATGCACGACCTTAGGGATCAAACATGCATGCAGCTGGCCAATTAGTTTGCGGTTCCAGCTCTTTATGGGGTGACATAACCGCTGATGATAGACACCAACCTATAATTTTATCACATGGAGAAGAAATTAAGGAAAGTCTTCTCATTGTAGAGCTGTATGTAATGGGAGAGACATTATGCTCTCATAAATGTTATTGGTAGTCACTGAGATCATTTAAATAACATTACATTTTCTGATTTCGTTTTTGGCTTAATGATTTCAGTTTGTTCCCAAACTAATTGAAGCTTTATAACTTCCACTGGTTTGCACTGAGATAATATCCATGTTTCAAACAGATTTCCCTCTCACACTGGGATGTGCTCTTTGTGTGTTTTGCAGAAAGTGGTGGTTCTGATGCCCAAACTGCGGACAGCTAGAGATGTTGGCCAAGAGTGCTCCTGTCCTCCAGGTACCTGTTTCATGTTCTTTGTAGCATTAGCACCACCTTCCAAACCACATAAAAAACCAAACAAACAAAACACTAAAAGCCAGGACTCTGTTTCAGGTAAAAGTTAATGCCTAAGCCTGCTTGTGAAACCTGACTGTGTGTCTGCCGCTGGTGCTTTTGGCATCCCCCTCCCCCTGAACTTTAAATGTATGTTTATGTGTGCGTGCTCCTATCCTGTGTGGAGGATTACGTCCCGTAAGCCGGTGCAGGACCCGTACTGTGACAGCAGATCGGGACGTCCAGCCTGAGCCCTGAGCGTCGGTGGGGGATGCTCACTTTAATAGATGGAGCAGCCGTGTGCCAAGATCGGCCACGTTTGGCTTGCGGTGTTCATTACAGGACTTGTGATAGTTCCTGGGCTGGAGAACAGTGTGTGATCCTCATCACGTTACACACACACAGTCTCCCATTATGCCTGTGAACTAAAGAAAAATGAGATTGCTTTTATTTCACGTTAAGTTGCTACTTGGTGTGATGTATGTGCTGAGAACACCTGAGTCACCTGCTGATCAGCTGTGTGTTTAATAGTTTACATCTTTTACGGCACCTATGGAAGGGGAAGTTGTGCTTTATTGACATAAATCCTTTGGCTTGCAGCAACAGGATGCGTGTGTTTTATTGAAACTGGCATTCAAGACATTCCAGTTTTCTAAAAACTTGCAGCTCAAGTAGAATCTTGTTTCTGCTTGGACTCAATTTCTTTTGCTAATTTTCTATATAAAGCAGGTAATGCAGAGTTTTTAAGATGCTCAGCTGCACATTTGGCATATTTCCTCACCTGGCTCTTCTTCCGTTCTTATTTTTTTTGTCTCTGGGTGTGAATTGCCCTGCAACAACAGGAACAGGTGAAAGCATTCACAAGTGGAATTTCTGGCCCACTTTCAACACATTCTGTTTTCCAGTCTGAAGTCTGCTGTGCCAAGGTAGCTCTCTGGTTTTGTCTGATGGGTCAGCGAAGACGGTGCTAGTTCTTTGCCAATGATTTAGTGGAGCCAGTGATACGGTTAATTCATGTTGTGGTTTCTGTTGGCTGTTCCACTTTTGACAGACGTTGTATTTCTCATAAGTGACTCAGGAGAAATTAGAGGTCTGTTTATAAAAAGGTTGCCTGGTTAGGATTATCCTGCACTGCCCTTATTGTGAATTTTAATGTAATTACTCCATTAGATGACATTATTGTATCAGATGTTGCGTCCAATTTTCTTGTCAATTTCACTGAACTGCTGTGTAATCAAGTGGTTTTGGCACAGTGATGCAACTATTCGGGAGTCTATTTAAAGTTTTCCTTTTTTTTTTTTCAGTTCCTGGTCTCTAGATGTGGTGTTTTGATTTTGGTGAAACAAAAGGCTATTTTGTTTATTGTGGCTTTGATGCAACTGAATGCCTGCGGACATGTCTCAGCAATTAGATTGCTCAATACAGACTTGTTAACATTCCTCCATAAAATGTGTTTATTTCAAAAGAGGGACTTTTCAGCCTGTAAACTTTTTCTTTTTGTGCCATGACGGTTGGGATTGTGTAAAGCGCTCTATATGCAACTTATGTGAAATGTTTTAATGTGCATTTATCTAAACTCTGATATGCCTACATGTGTGCATCTCATCTGCGTCCTTGCGAGACTGTTTACAGTCGGTATCATGGTCCCATGTGGCTCTGTGTGCGTCTGTCCCTGAGCCTTTGAGGGGCCGACGGAGGCACCTCTCAACACGACACTGTAAGAAGAGACCCTCCTCTCCCTTTAGCACCGACTCTCACCACCTGAAACTTGAATCTCTCACCACCAGGATCACAGGCCAAGGTATTTCTGCCTGTATGTGTGTGAGACACAGCATGAGTGGCATTTCTGTCATTAAAACTATGCCCTCCGCATCAGGGTGCTCACCTTTCTGCATGCACGAGGACAGGGGCCCAACAGGGGGCAGCACCACTGCAGCAGCGTTGAGGATGTTGAATTTGTCAGTGACACTTATGAGTGAACGTTCCCCTCGTGAAAATCTAAGTATTTTGAAGGCCCCGTGGTTCATTCACCGCTGGAGTAGCCGGGACACTGTCTATAAATAGCATGTGACCCGAGAAACATTTGTGTCCCCTCAGCTGGAAGCAACATTGTGACACTTTTATGCTCACAGATACACAGTCTTAAGTAAACTGTCACTGAGTCCAAGTCTGCTTACAAGCTTCAGGTGTTTGCAATTAACACCCGCCTGTTCCCCTCAGCAGACACACACATACACAAACGTTTGCAGACGTTCGTGCACGCAGGCGTTCGTTACTTAAACACAACACCTCGATGGTGCCTCGACTAATCAGAATCATGTGGGGGGGCTCAGTGCGTCCCGTGTAGGCGGGGTGGATTGTCATCTCTGCAATTTGCATTTAAAAGCTGTTTAACAGGTCTGATACCAGCTGGGGGGCACAAAGTCTGCCCACACTTTGGCACGGGACTGAAAGTAAATGCCAGCCAGAGACGCCCATTAATATTCCTCAGTCAGCAGTCACTGATAGCTGTGCTGCAGGAGGGGGTGTGAAAAACATGCAGCTCATCACCAGTTCACTGAGATAACACTTCTGGGGATTGGGATGTTTTAGGAAATTGAAGGTTGACATGTTCTTCAGTGGGGTTGACCTCTTGAACATTTAAGCAAATAAAAAAAGAAGGAAAAAAGATAAATCTAGAAAAAGGCATCTGACTCCTTAAAAACTTAAAACAGTTTTTTGTTGCTTCTAAGGCAACTACATTATTGTTAGAAAAAGATTTTTGACTATTTGGGTCCTTTTTCATTACAGAATGCTATTTATCCAGAAGTTCAAGCTCTTTTATTGTGAAGATTTGCTGCTTTTCCTTGTCATTTGCTGCTGAGTGCACAAAACTGCCATTTACAAGCTGCTGCAAACATTTTTTCTCTCTTTTCCAAACAGTCGAATGGTCAACCCCTTGTCGATATGCAGTTTTTCATTTTACTGATCAGTACATTTAGAAACATATGTTTAAGCTAAAAACACAGTTGCGTGTCTTTAAGTGTACGTTTGTGTCTTGTGATATTCGGAGCTGAGCTCCTTCGGCCTGTGCTGCGCATCCAAGTCTTTGGTGTTGGTGTATATGAGGCCAAGAGGTCAGACCCCTGGCTGTGCAGTCGGATCAATTTCCATCAGATAAGAGCTCATTAACACGCTGAACGGGAACGCAGGCCCCCCATATTTGCGTGTTTGTGTGTATTTCTATAATTGAGAGAGCATGCTCACAGCAGGGCTCCTTGACGCATTTAACATGTACACATACCGACAAAAATACTTTAAAAAATACGGCTTTTTTTGTATTTATTGCGTCTCCAAAGTCCTGCGGTGGTTAATCATACTCCCACGCTGTCTGCAGCAGTTTAATGTCTAATATGCTGAGAAATGCATTATTACATTCAGTGTGAAAGCCTTCAGCGGTCCGGTGGTGTTAACCTTCCCGTCTGGGGAGCAGCCTCTCACCTCGGAGGCAGAGGGGAGGCCGCTAGCTCTCGCTGCCCTAGCATCCTGCTCTCCCACCTGGAGGAGGAGGAGGCGACGGGGGAGAACCAGCTTTTGGGAGACGGAGACCACAATGGGGCCAACATCCCCCCAGGGCTGCGTTTTGTTTTTTAAAGCCATAATAAATCAGACAGGAAGCTCGCAGCTACCTATGCAGTGTATCGCCACAGGAAGAATACACATATAAGATCCATTAATGACCATTTTAAAACAATAAACGCAGGAAATTTGTTTTCATAAGTGGCCTTGTTTTAGATTTGTTCCACTATAGCTATGGGCTGTCGCAGCATTAAAATGCCGGACCATAGCACATAACTAGCTCTGTGTGTGCACATGTGTGAGTTTCTGGTGCTTTTGCTCTGTGTTTCTATTTGTGTGTGTGTGTGTTTCATGTGTTTTGATGTCTGCAGGCACATGTTTTAGTGTGCGACCGGGAGTGCATTGCTTTAAATTCACGGTGTATGCAGGCAGTTATGAAGAGAGTATCCTGTGGCAGAAAATCCAGGTGGCTTATTACTTTATGCTGCAGGGGGAAGGAGATTTCAAACTCGGGAGTAAAATATACCATTTTTAACATACAAAATACCTTCTGTCCTGCTGCTGCGTAGAGCCTCAGTGTCTGTGCACGCACATGAATACTATAGAGTCGGTCTGTTGGATGTTTTCTGCTGTGTAAATCTTTTTCTGCTCCAGACAGAGATGTATTTCAGAATAGCAAGAATCGTATAGTTGATCCACATCTTTATAGGCAGAACTGAGTTTCCCCAAATGTTAAACTTGACGTACTGCACATCTTCTTGAGGTAAATTCATAAGTTTATTTGATAGAGAATTCAGTGTTTTAAGCGTAGATTAATACTTGATTTGTGTTAAATTGCTTTATTATAGTCGGGTAGAGAGGTAGCTTGTTTCTTTCTCTCTCCTTCTCCTGCTTTCTTTCCTCACAGCCTGCTTTGCATTTAGCTCTACATCACACACTACAGACATCATTGTAATATGGACAGCAGCTCGAACGCACAGCTGTGTGATCCTTGTGTCCTCAGGTTACTTTATCCTTCAGCTGATGTGTCTGTCATTCTCCTCTGGTCACTGTAATGCAAGAGGGGAATAAAAATGAGTGACTCCTCTTGATATCTTGTTCTTATTTGGAAGATGATCTTGGAAGTCTTGACTGTGCTCAGTTTATTTGTAGGAGGAAACGGGGATGCTGCCTCTTGGATAGCTGGAGATCTTAGTTTGGAGATGCTGTATCAGTGAAGTCACAAGCTGAGCGAAGGGGCTCCTAGATTAGGTTTAAAGAGGTGTTTCTAGATGAATAAATACATTCTCCAGGATTGGGAAGCACTCCGCTATTTGCAAATACATCTCTAAGTTTGTGTGTGGAAGTCCTCCATATGCTCTCAGTCAGCCAATGTTAAACCAGGAATTTACTAAATTGGGTTGCACCATTACAAGTTAAAGTGAAACTGCAGCAATTTTACACATTCAAGTGTGTTAACAGGTCCTAGGGAGTACTATTGCATATGTGAAAAACCCTGTATAAAGCTTTTTGTGGCTCCAGAGGGAGCTGTGGGGAGTTATTATATATCATTAGCTGTCGGCCATTGTGTGTTGTTTAGTGCCGATAGTGATTATTAATAATCAAGGAGGATTAAAAAAATAATCAAAATATTGGTGTCAAAAGTTAGAATTACACAAACTCCAAGGGAAAACTTTGTCGAAATGCCTTTGTTAATTAATTTTTGGCAGATGTTTGATTAAAAGAAAAGTTTTTAATAGTCATGATAGGCTGTTATTTGTGACCTGTAACCAATCAGATAGAGCTGTGGGCGGGACATTACTCGAGATCAGAGAGATGTGACTGCAGATAGAGAGGCGGCTGAATCAGAACCAAAGTAGAACACTTTGAAATTAATTGATTTTATTAGGTAATTGTTTCAAATAATGACAACCTCTTACTTAAATTACTCTTGGATTTCAGATTGGTCAGAACTTATGTTCGCTTTGTCACTTGGTTTAATTAGCTACACTGTAAAAAAAAATAAAAAATAAAAAGAAAAAATTGAGAAAAAAACGTCATCAGGAGGGACAGATTTTTTTTTTTTTAAAACTGAAAAAAGAACTGGAAAAAAATCGCAAATATCTGTGAAATATATATTTTTTTAAATTAAATTAAATTCAGCAATTTTATGGTCACACATTGTGAAAGAACAAATTACCATTTATATATTTTTTTATGTGTA
>OMNN01083207.1:0-24385 GCA_900302755.1 Chromis chromis | reverse complement strand
CTGAGCCTCAAAATGTCTTTTTATTCTTACTTTGATTACAAAAAGGTCAGAAAATGTCCTGTGAGTGCTGGTGCCCATTTTTTCAGAAGAAACTTTCAATATCTGGCAGTTATTTACGATTTACTGCGAGTTACGGTAATTTTACGGCAATTTCATCCAGCGGATTCCTGGGCGGGCATGAATGAATTTACCGTAATGACAATGTTGTTGCGCTTTACAGCCAATATAGTGTCATTACGGTAATTTTACAGTAATTTCATCCAGAAGATTCCTGGGGGGGCATGAAATAAATTACCGTAATGACACCATATTGGCTGTAAAGCGCCTCAGCTTTCAGAAACCGTTGGATTTTTTTCCGATAGCACAAACGGTGACATTTACGGTATTCCAAAGTGCGCTTGCCCAAAAGTGTCGCCGCTGACGCACTAGGACTTAAAGGGTTGATTTTTTTGATGCGTTATTTTTATTTAATCGTAATTAACGCGTTAAAGTCATTTTACAGACGTTATTTTCCCCATTTAGTTTGTTTTTTAAAAATATTTTGAACCAGATTTTCAGTGTATTTATAGGATTTTTTTTTTTTTACAGTGTATGAATACTTTCTAGTGTCCACGATGACGCACTAGGACTTAAAGGGTTAACCTCTATGACGTGTCTCCTGTGTTTTGACGTGACAAACACACACTTTCGTTGCGTATTTGCTGTAGAACGTCTGAGAGCGCTGGGAGCAAAGCACAGCCTCTCTTCTCTTTCAACAAGCTCTCCCATTTTTAAGGATTTTCTAAAAAGACTTCTTGCTGCGAAGGAGCATCTCAGCTGTATACACGCCATGTGTATAATACATGTGGGGGTCATGCCTGGTTTATGCTTAGCGGGAGAGAGCCCAGAGATTCAGGGTTTCTCCCTTCTTCAAAAGACACTCAGAAGCATTCTTGGACAGAAAGTAGTGCAGCAGCCCCAGCAGACAACAACAAGCCTGGAGAAGCAGCCACGAAGAGAAAGAGTGGAGAGAACTGAAGACGCACAAAGAGAGAGAAGATACAGAGAATGGAGGAGGAGATGGGATGAGAGGAAACAGTGTGGAGAAGAGAAGAGGAGGCTGCAGCTAGCTTAGCATCAGTGCAACTCCCGGGCCTCCAACCCAACAGCCGGGCCGGTCAATTAAACGGGTGCACCCTGCAATTACGTCCCCCTCAAAGCCAGCCAGCCAGGTGCACCCTGTAATTGTGTCTCCCACCAACCAGCCATCACATTTAAAGGAGCCGCGTTGGAAAGCCAGCATTAATAAAAACCCAGGCTGGCCACGCCCAGGTCTCACACACCGTCGTCTAAACGTGTTCAAGGACTTTCACTTCTTTATGTAGACGGTTACAATGGAAAAGACAAAAAGAAGAATTCTGTCTTTACATGAAACTATTTTATATTAACCCTCTGAACCCCAAACCTACGAGGGGTGATTGATAAGTTTTGAGCCTGACCAAGGAGGGCCGGGTCTGTCCTGGACTGCTCCCTAGACTCTATTGAGGAGGTGGGTGAAAGGAGGATGTTAGCAAAGCTCACATCCATCATGAACAACCCCTCTCACCCGCTGCAACAGACTGTGGAGGCTTTAAGCAGCTCCTTCAGCAGCAGACTACGACATCCACCCTGCAGGAAGGAGCGCTACCACAGGTCATTCCTCCCAACTGCAATAAGACTGTACAACATCAGCATCACTGGCTGATGTTAACAAAACTGGTTTCATTCCAATGTCATTTGCACAACAAATTTTTGCGCTCATTATATTTCATTTTTTTTTTTTTGTACATACTATTTTATTACCTAATTATTATTATTTTGTGTAAATAACTATTTTTATTACTCAATTGCTGCTACTTTTTCTATGTACATACTTATTTTATTTTATTACTTAATTATTGTTATTTGTTATTGTTATTTTTCTTGCACTTCTGCTAAATCTTCTCGTGCTGCTGTGACGGTTGGAATTTCCCCCAATGGGGGATCAATAAAGGAATATTCTATTCTATTCTAAGAAAACACGACTTGTTAATCAAAATGTTTAGTCCTCTGAGAGAGAAACATGTCACGATAGTTTGAGTTCAATCTGGACTCATTGTGTCCATTAATGCCTGTACAATACCTGAGTCAAGTAGGGTAGGGGAGGTCATTCAAGCACAATGTGTTGGTGACCATGTTGTGATACAGTACCTGTCCCGAAAGGACGTGTCTCCCAAGGAAATCCATGAAGACATAGTTAACACATTAGGAAATGATGCTTCATCTTATGCCACAGTGAAACGATGGACAGCCAACTCAGTTAAAATGAATAATTGAAGAAATTCTACTTTTGTTTTATTCTTTTTATATGATTTATGGCTTTATAACTTTGTTAAACTGCACAGAAGACATTTATGGCCTCTCTCTATTTCTAGCTATGGTTGTTCTGTTTCCTTAGAGCTGCAGGACTTTATATTGTAGTGAAGAAATGAGCCCAGAGTGAAAAGAAATGCACAGAGGTTCAGAGGGTTAACATGTTTTCTCTTCATTTGGTTTGTGTTGAGCATTTCTATCGTGTTTCATTTATAGATTCAAGTTGTAAATTCCAGTTTTTGCTATACTCATATTGTCATATTTGGTGTGTTTTAAAAGATATAAGCACAAAAATAGAGTTCAAATCTACCAGACCAGGGGTTGGCCAAATCCTGCTTTTGTTGTGAGTGAGGAAAAGCATGACGCAAACATGTCAGACAAGATTGATGCCTATAGGCACAACCTGACCACACGGATAAACACACACATATATATATATATAGACACACAGGAGGACAGCTGTGGTTAGAGATGGAAGACTGACAGCTGGACGGATGGACGGATGGATGGAGAGTGACAAGAGGTGGACGGATGATGAGAGACAGAGAGGAAAGTGTAGATACCTCGGCAGCAGAAATAGCCAGGAGTGACTGTCACTAAGAGACACAAGAGACAAAATAACTGCATGCTCATGGTGGGATGAAGAAAGTCTCACACACACACACACACATATCTTGGAAACATCTTGTAACACAAACACACACAATCTTTTTGGAGTTAGGACTGTCAAAAAACCACCACAGTGGAAACACACACAGTGTCAGAGAGGAAGCCCTGGTTTTAAAGAAATACAGGAAGACATCAGGATTTCAGAGCTTGCGTGAGCAGCCAATAGGGAGGATCAGGAGACAGAACGTTAGTCAGGTGATCACAAGTCAGCAAGGCACAGGAACAAGGCCAAACCAACAAACCAGAGAAGAAGAAGAAGAAGAGGTGGAGGGACGATAAGAAGACAACCTGGAAGAGAGAGTCCAGGAGAAAGCAAAGGAAGAGCAGAACAAAGTAGGACGGAGAGGAGCAGTTAGGAGAAAGGAGATAGAGGAGAAGTCCAACCTATACGAGATGAGATGGAGCTACTGGAATCGGAGCGAAGAATCTTAAGTCCTGGATGTTGCACTGGGGAAAGAGAAGAAGAAGAAGAAGGGAGGGAGGAGGAGGAGGAGAGAACTGAGGACCATGCACCATGCAGTACTACTGTTTAATAAAGACAGAATGAGCAGAGACAGACGTCGTGGTGTTTATATACAGGAATAAAAGGAGGATGAGCTCCTCGGGGATAGACGGGATGGAGACGGAGAGAAGTAGCTGAACAAATACACCAACGTCACTGCAGAGGGAAAGTGAGACGGTGAATCACTGCGTTTCCTTCGTGAGCTGTCAGATGGTTTCTATGCTGTGTGTGAAAAGACGTCTCCGGAGGGTTGTTTGTGTTTGTGTGACAGCGAGAACCCGACACGACACCAAGACGGAGCCACGTTCACTCTGAAGGAAGCTGCTCACTGGAAACTAAAAAGGTTTGTCAGTCGGGCTGCAACTAATGAAAGCTTAAATTATGACTGTCAATTACTACCTTAATGATTTAATTTGTCTATGAAATGGTGAGAAAGGTCAGTAAGTGTCCCAAAGACAAAGATGTCTTTAAGACCTGAGCCTCAAAATGTCCACCTGGTCTTTTTGTTTCTTATTTTGATTACAAAAAGGTCAGAAAATGTCCTGTGAGTGCTGGTGTCCATTTTTTCAGAAGAAACTTTCAATATCTGGCAGTTATTTACGATTTACTGCCTATTATAAGAGTTACGGTAATATTACAGCAATTTCAACCAGCGGATTCCTGGGGGTGCATGGATGAAATTACCGTAATGACACTATATTGGCTGTAAAGCGCAATGTTGTTGCTTTGTAGCGCCACATTATGCAATAACGCCGCGTTATGTAATAATTTTTCACCTCATTATGTAATAACGCCACATTTTAAGTTGTAACATAATAAGTTGTTACATATTGTATTTTTGTAATTTGGTGCATTATGTAACCACTTATTACATAATGCGGCAAAGTTTATTACATATTGCGTTCAAGAGTTTTATTACAAAATGCGGCAGATTATTACAGAATGCAGCGTTATTACATAATGAGGTGAAAATTTATTACATTATTACATAATGCGGCGTTATTACATAATGTGGCGCTACAATGTATGAAATATTTTCAGAAATAATAATAATATATATTTTTAATTGTCGATTGAGCAACAGAATCTGCAATATTGAAACAAGCAGATCATAAAAACAAAAACGAAGCTGTCATGTAAAGTTCTATCTTTGAGAACACATTAGGTAAAAATAATTAATAATGCAGAAGTTGCCTGGTGGCATTTCTTCAACCATATGTAGTTGCATTGCTTAGTTTAGGAGATTCTGCACCAGTTGCAGCTGACTGACATGTTTACGAAGCTTCCAGTGAGCATTCTGAGCGTTACAGGAGCACTGGGAGCCGTGCATGAATTTGTATTTACTGGTAACAAACCAGTAAATGCATGAAGATGATTTAGACTATTTTAACTGTCAGAACAGGGAACTGCATGATGTCGTTGACACATTTGAGTCTTATTGTTCTTGTTTTAACTCCTATATATCAAACTTTATTACAGTTTCACCTGAAAATTCAACACAAAACACATCTTGGTCAGTTTGTTAGCTTGTCCCCCAACATTAAGACGTACTAATCAGGCTCTAGGTGAGTGCATATGAATGAAACAGTGTGCGACAGAAGCAGGAGAGAGTAGACCATCGTTACGTTTGGTGCGTGAACGTCGCTCACCTCTGCAGGGATCGTTCTTCACCAGAAACTCGTCCAGAGCCATCCAACCTCCTCCGACTCTCACCATCACCGTGCTGCGCAAAATCCTCACCAGACGCAGCTGCTGAGAGTCGCCGAACTGAGGAGGTTTAAAAAACATACAAGGAGGGAGGACGAGGAGAGGAAGGAGGGCGAAGAGGAAAGAGAGTCGGAGAAAGGAAGGGCAGAGAGTCAGTGAGTAAAACTACAGCAGAGTTTCAGATTCACAACCATCACATTTACCCAAACCTGAGCAGATGATCCTCTGTAGTCCATGCAATAATAGAAAAACCATGCACTGACAGAACGTAAGAGATTATCAGCCCAGTTTATACCCAGCCACTTAAATCCAAGCATTCATCATCATGTACACTAGAAATTATTCATACACTGTAAAAAAAAAATCCGATGAATACACAAAAACTAACTAAATGGTGAAAATAACGTCTATAAAATGATGTTGTTTACTGCTGATTTAAATCCAGCAACAAATAGTGTAGCTTTCAGAGTTGGGACTTTAACGCCTTAATTACGATTACAAGAAAAATATCATCAGAGTAATGATGGTTTAAAATGACGTTGCACTTTACAGCCAATATAGTGTCATTACGGTAATTTCGTTCGTATCCGAATTAAATTATTGTATCCGAATTAAATTACCGTAATGACACAATATTGTCTGTAAAGTGCAACGATGTTAATATCCGAATAAAATTACCGTATCCGAATGAAATTACCGTAATGACACTATATTGGCTGTAAAGTGCAACGACGTTCGTATCCAAATTAAATTACCGTATCCAAATTAAATTACCGTAATGACACTATATTGGCTGTAAAGCGCAACGACATTTGTATCCGAATTAAATTACCGTATCCAAATTAAATTACCGTAATGACACTATATTGGCTGAAAAGTTGTTGCGCTTTACAGCCAATATAGTGTCATTACGGTAATTTAATTCGTACCCTCCCAGGAATCCGTTGGATTTTTTCCGATAGCGCAAACCGTGACATAATTACGGTATTCCAAAGTGTGCTCTCTCAAATATGCCGATGACGCACTATGACTTAAAGGGTCTAGTACTTTTACCATCAAACGCTGTAAAAGAACTAAATATAATTTGCTAAAATATAGATTGCATTAATTTTTTCTTTTACTAGTTATCTGTAATTTAACAAAACCAGGAAAATCTGTAAAATAACAGTAAATTCTTGAAGAAAACAGTAAAAACATTCTTTTTTTACAGTGTATGTCTCTATTCAACCTTTGTCCAAACCGCCCAGCAAAGCAAACATCTCCAAGCAAACACCAGCGCAGAAGGAATGTTCTGGATTTGTCTCCATGCAGCTTGATTTGCTCCCCAGCTTCAGTCCCCAGCAGACTATAAATCACCGAACCACTAACTACCACTGCAGCCATGTCGCTGTCGCCGGCGTCACATTGTGCAATTTGTCACTCTCAACACCAAACAAATCACAGCAGGAACACAACCGGACGGTGAAACCTGCTTACACGTTGCAAAGCCACAGCCGAGTGCTTCTTCTACTGAGCTTGTCCTTTTTAAAATTACGTTTTAATTCAAAATAAACGTGAGAAAGCAGAAGTTGGTGCACTCCCTTGGTGGCGAACGGGGAAGCAGGTTTCACTCGCCCGTTCTTCAGCAGAGTCAGTCACTTTACCTGGTTTCCGAGGAAGAACTACAATAAATCCGGCAGACACGGAGCAGGAAACACAAGGAGAAAGAAACAGAGAAGAGTGAAACAACATGTACCGACATCTGACGTCTGTATGTGTGAAAGGAAAACGTTTATTTCTGTCGTCTCGAAACGAAACACAATTAGTGGTGAGAGCGAGAAGAGGCGGTGGACGTGAATGATGTGAACGTGTGTTTAACCCTTTAAGACCTGAGCCTCAAAATGTCCGCCTGGTCCGGATTAAATTACCGTAATGACACTATATTGACTGTAAAGCGCAACGACGTTCGTATCCGAATTGAATTACCGTAATGACACTATATTGGCTGTAAAGCGCAACAACGTTCGTATCCGAATTAAATTACCGTAATGACACTATATTGACTGTAAAGCGCAACGACGTTCGTATCCGAATTTAATTACCGTAATGACACTATATTGGCTGTAAAGCGCAACGACGTTCGTATCCGAATTAAATTACCGTAATGACACTATATTGGCCGCAAAGCGCAACGATGTTTGTATCCGAATTAAATTACCGTAATGACACTATATTGACTGTAAAGCGCAACGACGTTTGTATCCGAATTAAATTACCGTAATTACACTATATTGACTTTAAAGCGCAACGACGTTTGTATCCGAATTAAATTACCGTAATGACACTATATTGACTGTAAAGTGCAACGACGTTCGTATCCGAATTAAATTACTGTATCCGAATTAAATTACCGTAATGACACTAGCCAATATAGTGTCATTACGGTAATTTCGTACCCCACAGGAATCTGTTGGATTTTTTCCGATAGCACAAACCGTGATTTACCGTAATTGCGGTATTCCAAAGTGTGCTCTCCCAAACGTGTCGCCGATGACGCACCAGGACTTAAAGGGTTAATGCTGTAAAAGCACTGATAGTCTTTTTGAAGGACAAAAACTAGTTTGTAGAGTCGAGAGCGACGTCTTTAGATGTCTTGTTTCGGTTGTGCAAATTCCTCAAATATTAAAATCCAAACACTTTTATTGTTATTTTTCATTATTGTGCTTAAAAAAACTTCTCAAACTAGTTGCCAGGTACATTTCTGCAAGTCCATCAATCATTAATAAGTTCAGCTCTACTGTTTTGTTGCATTGATTTGCTCTAGAAAACTAAATTAGGATGTTTGTTTGAGTCCAGAGGTCAACCTGACAGGTTTCTAAAACGCTGAACCTTCCTTGTTGGTGTCTTTCACAGCCACAGTCGTACTAAACTCATCTCTTGATGTTTGTCGTCTCTGTTGTCAGAATTAGCCTCACTTGATCTTGGATTTGTGTCTTTGTCGCTTGAGCCCTTTTCAGACATACTTTGCTGCTTCATCAGTCTGTTAAAGTGACGGCATTCTTTAAGTCGTAGCGCAACGTTTCTCATAAACGTGAGATTATGATGCGTAATAATGAACTAACTAAATCTAGATCTGCTGTGGAACAAATCATTCACCTGTCTGAGGTCAAGAAACGTCTACCTGCTGTCTGATTCTGATCCTTCCTGTCTCCATGTCAGGGATATTTTTTAATAAGTATAATTAAAGTAAGTTAAATTAAAGTATAAGTAATAAATAAAAGACATCACCTTTGTTGTTCCATGTCCTGTGAGTGCTTGCGCCCATTTTTTCAGAAGAAACTTTCGATATGTGTCAGTTATTTACTATTTACTGGCTGTTAGCAGAGTAATGATGGTTTAAGATATAGAAAAACACAAAAACATGATTTGATTTTAGTGTTTTAGTGGCAAAAAACTATGAAACTGAGCATAAATCAATCAACTTTAATTTGTAAATAACAGATTTTATATGTTAAAGTTGAACTTTGAAAAGTAGAAAACTATTTGCAATAACCTTTGTGAGTCTTTGACGCTAAGTGAGCAGAAACAGGCCATAACATGGAAACACTATGTACAGGAGGACAATCCTCTGATCCACCGCTGTGGGTGTTTTCTCTGAGAACAAATGGGCTGCTTGGCGAGCTTCCTGGGGGGAATGAATGAAATTACCGTAATGACACTATATTGGCTGTAAAGCTCAACGTCGTCTAGGGGTATGATTCTCACATTGGGTGCGAGAGGTCCCGGGTTCATATCCCGGACGAGCCCCCACTCATTACGACCCAGCCTCTAGGGGTAGCTAGCTGTAACCAGCCAAGCTCGCGCTCCGTGACCCACTTTTGGGTCCCGACCCACCAGTTGAGAACCACTGCGCTAGGCTATCGGGGCGCCCAGTCTGAGTCTTTACTGTTGTAAAGTTTTATTTTCATTGAAGTTGCAGTGCACAATTAACAAGACAGGCGTCCACCAAAGATGTGTTTTGGCCCACATTGGTGCTGAACTGTAAATCCCTTCACACAGCAAAGTGTTTAATATTAATGAACATGGCTGCATGCAGTTCAGACCTGGGCTGTGCTGAAAGCTAAAAGGTGAGCAGCCGACACGTTTAGATGCCGTCAGATTAACAGACAGAAGTTCATGTCTGAAAGAGGTTTTACATCTGAATCCAAGCTTCCATGACGTCATGCTGTGTTTGCTGCATCACTAAGCTCCTCTTCATACAAGCTTTATTCTCCTTTCAATTCTGATTACCTGCAATGCAAATCCATAAAACACACCTATTTAAATGACTGGGCTGTTTCTCTATTTAGGTCTTTGCCATCCTTCCGTCTGCGCTTAGCACTTTTTTGCATGCTGCTAATTATTTATTCCCTATTTCTCCTCAGTTAGAAAGCTGCTTTATTTTAAGGATATAAAGATAGAAGCTTAAACGGTGACTGAATTATGCAACAAGTCTCACTTAAAACCCCGTTTCTCTCATAGAAATACATCAGCAGCTACATTTTCTGGTATCACATCCACAGAATTTGCTGTTGTTTATAATAATATACATAAATATAAATGACTGATCAGTTCAAATCCCTCCGATGCATGACAGCAGAGTGTCGTCCTGTGTTGTGAAGTAAAGTGTCCCTCTGTGTGCCATACATTAGTGAACATGACAAGCATTTCCCGATACAGTATTTTCCTTCTAGTTCTAGTATCTGTTGTAAATAATCAGCTGTTCTCATGTATTTACATGTTTATGTACCTACATGTGTCGTAACTAGTTTTATTTTATAATCTAACACCCCTAACATTCTCTCAATTCCCTTTACTCCCTCTTTGCTTCTACTAATTCAGAAAGCCTCTGAAAAGCTAAAAGAAGAGGAGAGGAAAAAGATGGCAGAGATTCAGGCTGAGTTAGACAAGCAGAAACAGCTGGCCGAGGCTCAGGCCAAGTCCGTGGCCAAAGCAGAGAAAGAGGCCGAGGAGCTGAAGTCCAAGATGAAAGAGGAGGCCAACAAGAGGCAGGACGTCGCGGTGGACGCCGAGAAGCAGAAGCAGAACATCCAGCAGGAGTTGCATCAGCTGAAGAGTCTGTCGGAGCAGGAGATCAAGTCCAAGAGCCAGCAGCTGGAGGAGGCTCTGCTCAGTCGCACCAAGATCGAGGAGGAGATCCACATCATCCGAGTCCAGCTGGAGACGACGATCAAGCAGAAGAGCACGGCCGAGGGCGAGCTACAGACGCTCAGAGACAAAGCCGCCGACGCCGAGAAGCTCAGGAAGGCCGCTCAGGACGAGGCCGAGAGGCTCCGCAAGCAGGTGACCGAGGAGACGCAGAAGAAGAAGAACGCCGAAGACGAGCTGAAGCGCAGATCTGAAGCGGAGAAAGAGGCGGCCAAGCAGAAGCAGAAGGCGCTGGACGACCTGCAGAAGTTCAAAATGCAAGCCGAGGAGGCCGAGAGGCGCATGAAGCAGGCCGAGGAGGAGAAGCTCAGGCAGATTAAGGTGGTGGAGGAGGTGGCGCAGAAGACCGCCGCCACACAGCTGCAAACCAAATCCATGTCCTTCAACGAAAAGGCGACAAAGCTGGAGGAGTCCCTGAAGAAAGAGCAAGGAACCGTCCTCCAGCTGCAGGAGGAGGCCGACAAGCTCCGGAAGCAGCAGGAGGAAGCCGACAGAGCCAGAGAGCAGGCGGAGAAAGAGCTGGAGATGTGGAGGCAGAAAGCCAACGAGGCTCTTCGCTTGAGGCTTCAGGCCGAGGAGGAGGCTCAGAAGAAGAGTCAGGCTCAGGAGGACGCCGAGAGGCAGAAGGTGGAAGCCGAGCGAGACGCCAAGAAGAGGGCGAAAGCCGAAGAGGCTGCGCTCAAGCAGAAGGAGAACGCGGAGCTGGAGCTGGAGAAGCAGAGGAAGTTTGCCGAGCAAGTCGCCCAGCAAAGGCTATCCGCGGAGCAGGAGTGCATCCGCTTGAAGGCCGACTTCGAACACGCCGAGCAGCAGAGAGGCCTGCTGGACAACGAGCTGCAGAGGCTGAAGAACGAAGTGAACGCCGCCCAGAAGCAGAGGAAACAACTGGAGGACGAGTTGGCCAAAGTCAGGGGAGAGATGGACGCTCTGCTGAAGATGAAGATCGAAGCCGAGAAGCAGACGCTGTCCAACACGGAGAAGAGCAAACAGCTGCTCGAGTCGGAAGCGCTGAAGATGAAGCAGCTCGCGGAGGAGGCGGCGAGGATGAGGTCGGTCGCGGAAGAGGCGAAGAAACAGCGTCAGATGGCCGAAGAGGAGGCGGCTCAGCAGAGAGCGGAGGCCGAGAAGATCCTCAAGGAGAAGCTGGCCGCCATCAACGAGGCGACTCGTCTGAAGACCGAAGCGGAAATCGCCCTGAAGGCCAAAGAGGCGGAGAACGACCGGCTGAAGAGGAAAGCCGAGGACGAAGCTTATCAGAGGAAGCTTCTGGAGGATCAAGCCGCTCAGCACAAGCAGCAGATCCAGGAGAAGATCACCCACCTGAAGAGCTCGTCCGACTCCGAGCTGGTGAGGCAAAAAACCATCGTGGAGGAAACCCTGAAGCAGAAGAAGGTGGTGGAAGAGGAGATCCACCTCATCAGGATCAGCTTCGAGAAGGCGTCGAAGGAGAAGTCGGATCTGGAGGGGGAGTTGAAGAAGCTGAAGGGCATCGCGGACGAGACGCAGAAGAGCAAAGTCAAAGCCGAGGCCGAGGCGGAAAAGCTGAAGAAGCTCGCCGCCGAGGAGGAGAAGAAGAGGAAGGAAGCCGAGGAGAAGGTGAAGAGGATCACCGCGGCGGAAGAGGAAGCGGCTCGGCAGTGCAAAGCCGCTCAGGAGGAAGTCGAACGCCTCAAGAAGAAAGCGGCCGAAGCGAACAAACAGAAAGACCAGGCGGAGAAGGAGGCAGAGAAACAGGTGGTTCTGGCCAAGGAGGCGGCGCAGAAATGCAACGCCGCCGAGCAGAAGGCTCAAGATGTCCTCAGCAAGAACAAGGAGGACGGCCTCGCTCAAGACAAGCTGAGAGAAGAGTTCAAGAACGCCAAGAAGCTCGCCGAAGCCGCGGAGAAAGCCAAGGTGAAGGCGGAGAAAGAGGCCGCCTCTCTGCGTCAGAAAGCAGAGGAGGCCGAGAAACAGAAGAAAGCTGCAGAGGCGGAAGCTGCGAAACAGGCCAAGGCTCAGAAAGACGCAGAGAGGCTGAAGAAGGAAGCAGAAGAGGAGGCTTCGAAGAGGGCGGCGGCCGAGGTAGCGGCGTTGAAGCAGAAGCAACAGGCGGACGCAGAGATGGCAAAGCACAAGAAGGAGGCCGAGCAAGCCCTGAAGCAGAAGTCTCAGGTGGAGAAAGAACTCACGGTGGTGAAACTCCAGCTGGACGAAACCGACAAGCAGAAAACGGTGCTGGACGAGGAGCTCCAGAGAGTCAAAGGTCAAGTCAACGACGCCGTCAAACAGAAGGCGCAGGTGGAGGACGAGCTGGCCAAAGTCAAGCTCCAGATGGACGAGCTCCTCAAGCTGAAGCAGAAGATCGAGGAGGAGAACCGGCGTCTCATGAAGAAAGACAAAGACAAGACGCAGAAGCTGCTGGCAGAGGAAGCAGAGAAGATGAAGAGCCTGGCGGAGGACGCTGCTAGACTCAGCGTTCAGGCCGAGGAAACAGCCAGACAGAGGCAGATCGCTGAGGCCGACCTGGCCGAGCAGAGGGCGCTGGCGGAGAACATGCTGAAGGAGAAGATGCAGGCCATCCAGGAGGCGTCCAAACTGAAAGCTCAAGCGGAGGAGCTGCAGAAACAGAAGGACCAGGCGCAGGAGAAGGCTAAAAAGCTGCTGGAGGACAAGCAGCAGATCCAGCAGCGCCTGGACAAGGAGACCCAAGGATTCCAAAAGTCTCTGGAAGCCGAACGCAAGAGGCAGCTGGAGGTTTCAGCTGAAGCCGAGAAGCTGAAGCAGAGGGTGAAAGAGCTCAGCGACGCTCAGGCCAAAGCCGAGGAGGAGGCCAAGAAGTTCAAGAAGCAGGCCGACGAAGCTAAAACTCGCCTCCAAGCGACGGAAAAACAAACGACGGAGATCGTCGTGCAGAAGTTGGAGACGCAGAGGCTGCAGAGCACGAGGGAAGCTGACGACCTGAAGAAAGCCATAACTGACCTGGAGAAAGAGAGAGAGAGGCTGAAGAAAGAGGCGGAGGAGCTTCAGAAGAAGTCTAAAGAGGTATTGTGACCCGAATTAACCCTGTAGTGGAGCCCTTACCTTAACACGACCCTCTGAAACACACTAACAGTATCGTACCTGTGGAGACGCTTCATGTAAATTGCAGAATCTGAAGTTAACATGCAGCAATTTATATGAAAGTCATTCAAACACAGCAGAAGTAAAATGGTCACTGAAGGGTAAACGGTTATTATCCTTTACAGTTTTTACCTGTCCTCGTAGCTTCAATGGTAGCGTCTTGGTTGAGTAGCTCCAAGACGTTCAACCTTCATCCAAGAGGCTTCATCAGTTCTAAACTGACTGGTTGGGAGTTCTCTACCCAGGAAGAACAGAGTCCATTCACACCTAAAGGACCCTAACGAATCCCTGGGTAGAGAACTCCCAACCAGTCAGTTTAGAACTGATGAAGCCTCTTGGATGAAGGTGGAATGTATTGGAGCTACTCAACCAAGTCCTGATGCTACCATTGAAGCTACGAGGACATTACTCTACTATTTTTTTCGGGCAACCTTGCTGGAGATTTTCAGTGTCTTTTACAGTTTTTTTTTTTGACACATTAAAGAGGTATCCACACTGAAGTCTTTGTTATAGATTCAAGCTAAATAATAATAATAATAATCTTTATTTTATCTGCACATACAGTTTTTGGTCTAGTTCCCCAATATGCTTTATAAATTGCTTTCAGACACCAACCAATCTGACAGCAACCGCTAAAGATGTCTTAACTGTCATTTAGTCATTTAGCCTTGTTTTGGGAAAGACGGAAATCAGTGCAAGAAAAACATAATATGGCCCACTGGTCACTTTACAGGTTAATTATTTACAGAGTTGAATTCATAAAGAGGCAGAAAATCAAATTAGCAACATAAAATGACAAAAACTGCCAAAGAATGCAACTTGTGATCGACTCTAGCCAATCGCCAGTAGCCGATATATTTGTCTAATCGCTTGGAGAGAAATGGAAAGATCAGACTTAGTGCTCTAATTATAAGGCTAAAACCAGAGATGGTTAACTTAGCTATAGTCTAAGTCTAACCAAATGAGATTAAACATTTTAACTAGTGAGATTTGGAGGTTCTGGGTGTTACTACCATTGGACAGAGCCAAACTAGTAGTTTGTAGTCTTGATGCTAAGCTAGGCTAACCAGTTGCTGGTTGTAGCTTCATATTTACCGTACAGAAAAGAGAGGGGTTTGGATCTTCCCATGTAAATCAAAGTATTATTAAACTATTTCTTCAAATATTTAGAGGTTACATGCAATGATCGATGGTGTTGATGATGTTTGGTGGACGTTTTACTGATTGTTCTTCTCTTTGTCGATCAGATGGCAAATGCCCAGCAAGAACAAATTGAGCAACAGAAGGCCAAACTCCAGCAGTCTTTCCTCACAGAGAAGGATCTGCTGTTGAAAAGAGAAAAGGCTGTCGAAGATGAGAAGAAGAAGCTCGAGAAGCAGTTCGAGGACGAAGTGAACAAGGCCAAAGCTCTCAAAGACGAACAGGAACGTCAGCGGAAGCTAATGGAAGAGGAGAAGAAGAAGCTTCAGGCCATTATGGACGAAGCTGTGAAGAAACAAAAGGAGGCGGAGGCGGAGATGAAAAACAAGCAGAAGGAAATGGAAGTGCTCGAAAAGAAAAGGCTTGAGCAAGAAAAGATCCTGGGAGAGGAGAACAAGAAGCTCAGAGAGAAACTTCAGAACCTTGAGGTTGCTTCCAAACAAGGTGCCTCCAAAACGAAGGAAATCGAAGTTCAGACTGATAAGGTTCCCGAGGAGCAGCTGGTGGCCATGACCATGGTGGGAACAACAAAGAAAGTCTTCAATGGCTCTGTTGAAGTGGACGGAGTGAAGAAAGACGGAGAATCACCGTTTGCCTTCGATGGAATAAGAGAGAAAGTTCCAGCTGAGAGGCTTCTGGACATCGGTGTCCTCAACAAGAAGGAGTTCGACAAACTGAAAAAGGGCAAAGTGTCCGTGCAAGACCTCGGAAAGACCGAGAAAGTCAAATCGTGCCTTAAAGGAAACAGCTGTGTCGGAGGCGTCTTGACTCCATCCAAAGAGAAGATGAGCGTCTACAAGGCCATGACGGAGAAGCAGATCTCTCCCAACACTGCTGCAATGCTCCTGGAAGCTCAGGCAGCTTCCGGCTACATCGTCGATCCGGTGAAAAACAAACTCCTGTCTGTGGACGAGGCTGTCAAGGAGGAATTGATTGGTCCTGAACTCCACGACAAGATGCTGTCTGCAGAGCGAGCGGCCACCGGCTTTAAAGATCCCTATACTGGTGACAAAATCTCTCTTTTTGAGGCCATGAAGAAGGGACTTATTGAAAAGGAACAAGGCACCAAGTTCCTCGATGTACAGCTGGCAACCGGCGGCATCGTTGATCCCATCAACAGCCACAGAGTTCCTCTACAGACGGCCTACAAACAGGGTCAGTTTGATGCAGACATGAACAAGAAACTCACCGATCCAAGTGACGATTGCAAATTATTCATCGATCCCAGCACTCAGGAGCAACTCACCTACAAGCAACTGCTGGAGAAATGTACTAAGGATGCAGAAACTGGCCTGCTGATACTACCAGTGACAGAAAAGGCTGCTCAGACTGAGAGAACGTACACAGATCTGGAGACCAAAGAGGTGTTCAGCAAATCAAACGTCGACATGCCTTTTGGAAGATTCAAGGGAAAAACCGTCACCATTTGGGAAGTCATCAATTCAGAGTATTTCACTGAAGAGCAAAGAAGAGAGTTGATTCGCCAGTACAAGACGGGCAAGATCACAGTGGAGAAGATCATCAAAATAGTCATCACAGTTGTGGAAGACAAGGAGAAGAACAATGGAAACTTGTTCAATGGTTTGAGGGCTCCGGTATCTGCCAATGAGCTGCTGGAGTCCAAGATCATAACCAAAGACTTGTTCAACAAGTTGAGTAATGGAAAGATAACAGTCAAAGAGGTCTCCGAGATGGATCCTGTGAAGAAGGCACTGCAAGGAACGCCGAGCATTGCTGGACTGTTGAATGAACCGACCAAAGAGAAGATGCCTTTCTACCAGGCTATGAAAAAAGAACTACTCTCACCAGAGATGGCCATGACTCTTCTTGAAGCTCAAGCAGCCACAGGGTTTGTAATCGATCCGGTTAAAAACGAGCGTGTCCCTGTGGATGAAGCTGTCAAGTCGGGTCTTGTTGGTCCAGAGCTGCATGAAAGACTTCTATCAGCAGAGAGAGCTGTCAGTGGCTACAAAGATCCATATACAGGGAAAACCGTGTCTCTGTTTGAAGCCATGAGCAAAGGCCTCATAAAGAAAGACCACGGCATCCGTCTGCTGGAAGCACAACTTTCAACAGGTGGAATTATTGACCCCATGAAAAGCTATCGCATCCCTCATGAGGTTGCCTGCAAGCGTGGATATTTTAACGAGGAAATGAGCAAGACCTTGAACCAAAACACAGACGAAACAAAGGTGTTTTATGATCCCAACTCACAGGAGGATGCAACCTACTCACAGCTCATGAATAAATGCATTACAGACAAAGAAACTGGGCTCCCATTGCTGCCCCTCTCAAAGAAGGCCCCGAAGCCAAAAGAAGAGAAACAGATTACAGAGGCTAAAACAAAAGAGGCCTTGAACCAAGCAACCATGGAGCTGGAGTACGGACCTTTCAAAGGAAGGAAGGTCACAATCTGGGAGATCATTCACTCTGAGTACATCACTGAGGAGCAGAGAATAGAACTGATCCGCCAGTACAGAATGGGACAGGTAACCATTGAAAGGCTGATAAAGATTGTGATAACAATGGTTGATGAGAAAGAGGACAAACCTAAAGAAGAGGCCTGCTTTGAAGGTCTTAGGGCACCGGTCACTGCCAGCTCATTACTTCACTCCAACATCATCGACAAGGCGACATTCGATCAACTCCAACAGGGTAAAAAGACACCTAAAGAAGTCAGCGAAACGGATAAAGTCAAGAAGTACCTGCAGGGCACAGACCGCATCGATGGCATCACCATGGCAGATTCAAATGAAAAGCTGAGCATATATCAGGCAATGAAAAAGAATGTCATACAACAAAACACTGGGCTGGGTCTACTTGAAGCCCAAGCTGGAACTGGTTTCATCACTGATCCTGTCAAAAACTTGAAGTACTCTGTGGACGATGCTGTAAAGGCCGGAGTTGTTGGTCCAGAGCTCCATGAGAAACTCCTCTCAGCTGAAAAAGCAGTGACGGGATACAAAGATCCATACACAGGCAATAAGATTTCTCTCCTCCAAGCCATGAAGAAAGAGCTGGTGTTGAGGGAGCATGCCATTCCTCTTCTGGAGGCCCAGTTCTCTACAGGAGGCATAATCGATCCAGTCAGTAGCCATCGTGTTCCCAACGACGTGGCCATTCAGCGAGGCTACTTCAGCAAACAGATGTCTAAATCCTTCAATGAGCCCTCGGGCGACGTTAAAGGCTTCGTCAATCCCAACACCAATGAAAGCGTAACTTACAAGCAGCTGCTGGAGAAATGCAACAGAGATCCAAACTCCGGCCTGTGCTACATGCCTCTGTCGAAGGTCGAATCTCCCGCTCCGGTCGAGAAGTCTTATCAGTACACAGAAGAACAAGCCCAAACGGATCTGGCCAACGCTCAAGTCGAGATCCCTCACAAGAGCTTTGCAGGAAAGAGTATGACCATCTGGGAAGTCATGAACTCGAATATGATTCCAGAAGAGGAGAGGCGCCGTCTTCTGGAGCAGTACCGCCTGGGACAGATTACAAGGGACAGAATGCTAGTCATCATCATTGAAATCATCGAACAAAGGGAGACTCTAAAGCTGGAGCAGGGCATGTCTTGTGATGTCATCAGAAGAAGGGTGACCATTGAGGAGCTGTACAGCGCCAGAATCATTGACTTGCACACATACAACCTCCTGAAACAAGAGAAGATGACCATCCGTGAGGTGATGGAGATGCCATCAGTGAAGCAATACCTCTTCGGCACCGGCTGCATCGCTGGAATCATGTCGGACAGTCCTCCGAAGATCAGCGTTTACCAGGCGATGAAGAGCGGAAAGATCACGCCTGAAGTTGCTTTGAATCTCCTCGAGGCCCAGGCGGCAACAGGATTCATGGTCGATCCTGTAAAAGACGAACTCCTAACAGTTGATGAAGCCGTACGCAAGGGGCTCGTGGGCCCTGAGCTTCATGACAAACTTCTTTCTGCTGAGAGAGCAGTGACGGGTTACAAGGATCCGTACAGTGGGAAAGTGATTTCTCTCTTCCAGGCAATGAAAAAAGACCTGATCCCAGAAGATTACGCCTTGAGGCTTTTGGAGGCCCAGAACGCCACCGGAGGGCTGATGGATCCTGAGTATTACTTCCACCTCCCCACAGACGTCGCCATGCAGCGTGGATACATCAACAAGGAGACGCTTGACAGAATATCCGAACCTACCGCTGATGTGCGAGGTTACACCGATCCAACCACAGATGAGAAGCAGTCTTACGCTCAGCTACTGAAAAGAAGCAGAGTCGATAAAGAAAGTGGCCTGAGGCTGCTTTCGTTGGCCGACAGAAGGCTTCTCTTCAAGGGACTCAGAAAGCAAATCACTATAGATGAGCTGCTCCGCTCGCAGATTATTGACCAGAAGACGTACAACCAACTCACTGAGGGTGTTATCACGGTGGAGGAAGTTAGCAGGGACCTGAAGAAGTACCTGGAGGGCACCAGCTGCATTGCCGGTGTGTATGTAGAATCCAGCAAAGACCGCCTGTCTATTTACCAAGCAATGAAGAAGAACATGATCAGACCAGGAACCGCCTTTGAGCTCCTCGAGGCTCAAGCCGCCACAGGTTATGTGATCGATCCCATCAAGAACCTGAAACTGAACGTAACCGAAGCTGTAAAGATGAATGTTGTTGGCCAAGAGTTTAAAGACAAACTCCTCTCAGCTGAAAGAGCAGTCACAGGCTACAAGGACCCTTACTCTGGCAAGGTGATCTCTCTTTTCCAGGCTATGAAAAAGGGACTCATTCTGAAGGACCACGGCATCCGTCTGCTGGAGGCTCAGATTGCTACAGGTGGAATAATCGATCCTCAGGAGAGCCACCGTTTGCCGGTTGAAACGGCGTACGAACGTGGCCTCTTTGATCAGGAAATGAATGAGATCCTCACCGACCCCTCTGATGACACTAAGGGCTTCTTTGACCCCAACACCGAGGAAAACCTGACCTACCTCCAGCTGATGGAGAGGTGCATGACCGACCCAGAGACCGGCCTCGCTCTGCTTCTGCTGAAAGAAAAGAAGCGCGAGAGGAAGACGTCGTCCAAGTCTTCTGTCCGCAAACGAAGGGTCGTCATCGTCGATCCGGAGTCGGGCAAAGAGATGTCGGTGTATGAGGCGTACCAGAAAGGACTTATCGACCACCAGACTTACCTGGAGCTCGCGGAGCAGGAGTGTGAATGGGAGGAGATCACCAACACCTTGTCTGACGGAGTCGTGAAGTCCATGATCATCGACAGGAGGTCTGGTCGGCAGTACGACATCGATGACGCCATCTCAAGGGGCTTGATCGATAAGTCGGCTCTGGATCAGTACCGATCGGGAACGCTGTCCATCACAGAGTTTGCAGACATGCTCTCTGGAAACATGAGTGGCAGCAGATCGCGGTCTTCCTCCTTTGGCTCCTCTTCCTCCTACCCAATGAGTCCGGTACCTTCTATCAAGACACCAGCAACCACATGGAACGACCCCACGGAGGAAACCGGACCTGTGGCTGGAATCTTGGACACCGACACTCTTGAGAAGGTGTCGGTCACGGAGGCCATTCACAGAAACCTGCTGGACAACATAACGGGCCAAAGGCTGCTGGAAGCTCAGGCCTGCACGGGAGGCATCCTCGACCCGAACACCGGCGAGAAGTTCACCGTTACAGACGCGATGAATAAAGGGCTTGTCGATAAAATCATGGTGGATCGCATCACTTTGGCCCAGAAGGCATACAATGGATTTGAAGATCCCAGAACCAAAAGCAAAATGTCCGCAGCCCAAGCCCTGAAGAAAGGCTGGCTGTACTACGAGGCCGGACAGCGGTTCCTGGAGGTCCAGTATCTCACCGGTGGGTTGATTGAACCAGATGCTACCAACAGAGTCTCCATAGACGAGGCCGTGAAGAAGGGCACCCTAGACGCCCGCACTGCACAGAAGCTACGAGATGTTAGCGCCTATTCAAAATACCTCACATGCCCGAAAACCAAGCTGAAGATCTCCTACAAGGACGCTATGGAAAGAAGCATGATAGAGGAGGGGACGGGTCTACGGCTGCTGGAGGCATCATCTCAGTCAAGCAAAGGCCTTTACAGTCCCTACAGCGTCAGTGGGTCCGGCTCTGCCACCGGCTCCCGGTCTGGATCAAGAACTGGTTCCAGGTCCGGTTCCAGAAGAGGCAGCTTCGACGCCACAGGATCGAGTTTCACAACGACCTTCTCTTCGACTTCGTACAGTTCGCCGAGCTACGGCCGCCGATACTGAGAGGAATGATGCTATAAAACCACAAAGCTCACCAGATGCCTAAATCTCAGTGGAATAAAGACCCAGTTTATTCTGCTCTGCATGGGGTTGTTACCAGACTTTTAGTATT
The DNA here is from genome assembly GCA_900302755.1 of Chromis chromis. NCBI lineage: Eukaryota > Metazoa > Chordata > Actinopteri > Pomacentridae > Chromis > Chromis chromis. The sequence goes on along the minus strand of OMNN01083207.1, from coordinate 3,294 downwards.
TAATTTTCTACAAGTTGAATCATTTTGTTTATGTATATTTCACATTTACTTTTAGCTATGCTTTCTCATCAGACTTTCTGAGTATGTACTATATAAGCAGTCGGCATACGCAACAGCTGTTTATCCACTATATATCACAAGCGGTATTTTTTTTGATTGTTAAAGCATTTACTGTTCCACAAACATGATTTCATCTTTAAACACTGTGTGACACTATAACCAAAAGTGTTCACGACCCATAGTCTGTTAAAAAGAACCAAATTGGATGTACAAACTAAAAATTCTGTACATGTGTATATTTTTGAATATTGAAAAAGAAATTGTAAGCTAAAGAAAGATAAAAAGCCACTCTGCAGAGCAGAATATGGAGTCTCCTGACGATGAATAACACTAAAAGAGTCTGCTTTAAGAATGCCAAGCTTCAAGATCTTCTCTCTCCTGGGCTACACTGCCGCAAATACCAATATCTGAACTCCACCTCATCCCAATGGTCCGTCATGAAAACTGGACTTAGAGCAACAAGCTGACCTTCTGAAATATACAACAAAGACAGAGGATGAAAGGATAATATCACTAAATATGACCATTAACACCATCTGGACTTAATACATCCAAATTCAAGACCAACACATACAAGTTACTGCTTTTTTGGACACTCTAAAAGGTATGTAAAGAGAAAAATGATCATTTAACCCTTTAAGTCATAGTGCGTCATCAGCGACACATTTGGGAGAGCACACTTTGGAATACTGTAATTATGTCATGGTTTGCGCTATCGGAAAAAATCCAATGGATTTCTGGGAGGGGTACGAATAAAATTACTGTAAACGTCATTGAGGTTTACAGCCAATATAGTGTCATTACGGTAATTTCATTCGGACATGATAATTTATTTCGGATATGAACGTCGTTGCGCTTAACAGTCATTACGGTAATTTCATTTGGATACAGTAATTTTCATTCAGATACGAAACGACGTTTGTATCTGAATGAAATTCAACAACGTTGCGCTTTACAGCCAATATAGTGTCATTACGGTAATTTAATTCGGATACGGTAATTTAATTCGGATAAGAATGTCGTTGTGCTTTACAGCCAATATAGTGTCATTACGGTAATTTAATTCGGATACGTTAATTTATTTCGGATACGAATGTCGTTGCACTTTACAGCCAACATAGTGTCATTACGGTAATTTAATTTGGATACGGTAATTAAATTCGGATACGAATTAAATTACCGTAATGACACTATATTGGCTGTAAAGCGCAACGTCATTTTAAACCCATCATTACTCTGATAACAGGCAATAAAATAAGAAAAAAAGACCAGGCGGACATTTTGAGGCTCGGGTCTTAAAGGGTTAATTACCTTAAAAGTTCTTACCTGTGTCATTTAGTGAACTCTGATGTTTCCGTCCGATGTTCTGTTGCAGAAATCGTCTCCATCTCGTCTCCAGCTCTTCGCTCAGATGTCTTCCAGAGACCGTTGGCGTCAATCTGACCATCACTGTAACCGAGGACTTTATGCAACACGTTCGCTCACATCACCAGATTCTGTTAACTGTGGACCATTTTGAAAGTCGTATCCAAACTCATATAAAGGCCTAAACCGTGCTTTTTGTAAGTGCCTGCAAAAATACTGTCGAACACTTTACTGGGAGTATCGTTGAGATGGTGCAGTTAAAAACGCTGCAGACTGACTGATGCATGACTGAAGAAGCATTTCTCCCCTTAATGTAATAATTACTGTGTTATCAGGTAAAGCCTTCGTACTGTTTCCTTACAGTACGTCACAGTGTAACGTCACAGAGAGTCACACAGGGCTAAAATATAAGGTTTGAATGTGTATTAGCTCAGATTTACATTATCCTGATGTTCCTTTCCTTCACAGACGTGTAATGTATGTACTGTATATTCATAACTCTATAGAGCGCTACCGCTAAAAGCCATGACTTAACATTTCGTTGAGAAAGATCTTCAAGCTTTGCACCAGACCCAGTATTTGTATTTTACACTACTTGTTTTGATTTTTCTTTGTAAAGCGACACATTTGATCTATTATATCGTTTTATTTTCGTACTCTCTACTTCCGCTTTGCATGATTTGACTAACATTTAAAAAAAAAGGTGCAAAAAATGAAATAGTTGTATCCATTAAAGCTTTTTTTTGTGTGTTTGTTTTATGTTTGAAAAGGTTTGAAGGATGTATTTTAGTGAGGGTCATCAAGCCTTGTTTAAAACGGTGTATTTATAATAAAATGGTGACATGGAATTTTATTGGAACACCTTACACGATGTAAATAAACGTGGAAATGAAACGTCTGCTCACGTTTATTCATTGCAACTTTGACGCGTCGTACTGTTAAGGTTGTTTACTGTCAGATGAACAGTTTATTCTGGTTCTCGTTCATTTTCAGCTTTCAGTTGTGGTTTAACATTAAAATACACCGATCTCTCAAGTACTTATTGTGTAAGAAACTTGCTAAATAGCTCATCAGTTGTTGAAGTGATGAAAGGAAGAAGGATTGAATCTTCAACTTTTACACCACAATATAAAATTAAAATCAGAGGCGACCTAAATAAATGTGTCACAGTAGAAACTGATCCAGGATAATCGCTGTTTGTCTACAGACTCCGATTGCAATCTGTCCGAGAACAAACGGTGATTCTACCAGGACAATAACAAAAAACAAGAAATACAATAAAAACCTTAAATACAGAAGTGTTTTAATTATGGTTAGGGTTAGCGTGAGGGTTAGGGATGCAAGAAAAGCTGGACCACCATGTTCAACAAAGCTCCACCCACATCCTGTTGGAGTCAGAACAGACTGTAGATACTGTAAATACACGTGGGTGGGTCGCCGGTTCGAGTCCCCGGACTGGCAAGAGGCTGACCCCTATGCTAACATGATGCTAACATGATGCTACCACTACGCCAACATGACACTAACATGGTGCTAAGACTATGCTAACACTATGCTAATGTGATGCTACCACTACGCTAACATGACACTAACATGGTGCTAAGACTATGCTAACACTATGCTAACATGATGCTAACATGATGCTACCACTACGCTAACATGACACTAACATGGTGCTAAGACTATGCTAACACTATGCTAACATGATGCTACCACTACGCTAACATGACACTAACATGGTGCTAAGACTATGCTAACACTATGCTAACATGATGCTAACATGATGCTACCACTACGCTAACATGACACTAACATGGTGCTAAGACTATGCCAACACTATGCTAACATGATGCTAACATGATGCTACCA